>JADRCD010174281.1:0-23352 GCA_019843815.1 Montemys delectorum | reverse complement strand
CCTCTAATTAGGTGCCATTACAAAATACCATATCTAGATGTGAGAACTCATCAATGAATTAATCTATTGAAAAAGTTCATGCCCCCAAATTACAATTAACTCTCAATAACACCAGTGGCTAATAATCCACAAAGCTTATGAGGAATGTGTTTAGGAGATGGCAATGGATGGATGGTTCTTCAAATGCCAAACATAACAGGTAGTATTATTAGGAGGAGAGGAACTGACATGAATGTGGGCAGTTTCTCTTCCAGTCTGAGTGAACTGCACTCCTCCTAGAGTTCCTGTTTAACTTCACATGGCTTCACACTTCAGCATGGTTGTTGTACAACTTCCTATCTTTCACCCACTCCAGTTTCTACTGGGTATGATCAAAAGGTGTGTGGGAGATTCGTGAGGTGGCAGGAGTTGAAGCCAAAGCCCACACTTGTCACCAACAGTTGACATATAGGTTAGTTGGGCTTTGAGCCCATCACTATTTGTGTGTCCTCTAGGAATATCTGGCTTTTCAACTCTTCCTGCCCTCATCCCCTGAAGAACCCAAGGAAAATAAGTCCTACGGGTTTTAATATAAAATTTTCACATTGTATTCATTTAAATTATCTCCAGAGAACCTACTTGTGCACAGGTGTGAGAAGTGTGCTTTTAACTAAAATGAATGTGATGATGTGACACAATGAAAAGTCATTGAAATGGATACTGTGCATCCAAGACTAGATGGTGTTACAAGTCATTTAACACAGACGTCAGCCAGGCTTTACTCTGTAAAGACCTCCATGATATTTTATTTTAATCTTTATTACATACATACACATACGCACATGCATACACACACACACACAAATACACACATACACACACACACACACACATTTTTCAGTTTCTTGTCTCCTACTCTATAGTTCCTAGGAGTTAAACTCCAGTCTTCAGGTTTAGCTGCAGACACTTTTACCCAATGAGCTATTGTGCCAGCCCCTCAGTGATGGATGTTTTATGATTAAGAAACAGAAGAAGAAAAGTCAAGGGTGTAATTCCCTTTCCTCTTTGGAGAAAGGATAATAGGCATTTCTATTTTATTTTCTCTCTTTTCTTTAATTTAAAGATACCCATTCAAAATGATGTCAGAAAATAAAGAAGTATTTAGGATTTCAATACATTCCTCCAATTGTCAGTATTTGCTCTAAATTATTACATTTCTTTAGCTGGAGAATATCTATTCATTTAGTCAGGATGTTCTTACCATCTTGGACAGACATTAGGTGTATTATTAATTTTTAAGAGAAACTTTAGACTCAAACAGGCATTGCTGAAAATCCCCTCCATAGGACCACACCTTGCCTTCTCAATTTATTCAATAATAAATGCCCTCATATGTTGCTTCTATTTCTCAGCCTTATTACACTTCAGTGTTTAATCCCACTTTCAACTGTAGGCAACTAAACATGTTTTACAGTTTCCTCAGGCATAGCTTGAAATACCTCAGAAAGTTTAAGAATTTGCATGCTTACTATTGTATAGAAAACATCCATGGGCCAAGATGTTCCACAAAAACCTTAATCCCAAGCAAACAGGCATTAAACAGCCACCCATGCAGCATAAGCCCAACTCCCACCCTGTCTTATCCTCTTTGGGAATAAAATTTTGACATTGTGATGGTGTAGCCCCGGAGGTTGGTGTAGCCCCTGTTGCTGGGAGAACATCGTGTGATCAATAAATCAAGTTCTTTTCTAAAATGTTTTTAAAAGTCTTTAGAGATTACCCATGTCAGAAAAGAGTAAACATAATCAGTGTACCTTTCTGGTGGGTGTTTTCAAGTGGGTGTTTGTAAGAAACAAGTTTAATTGCAGCTTTGAAAATGTTGTTCCCAGGGTATTAGTAATACCTGTCTGTATTGTTCTGACATTTAGCAAAGAGAGGGTGTTTTTGTATGGGCAAGAGTTTAGGATGCCGGATGACAAATCAGCCAAGTCAAATCAGAATGCATGCTTTTTTTCTGAGTCACTGTGATCTTTGTGGGGCTCTGGCAAGCTAGTTTTACTCATCTTTGTGGGCGAAGCAATAAACAATGACTCAAACATCTGTAGTTTTGAAGTCAGCAGCTGGGTGTAGCAAAATGGTTCAAATCCCAGCAATGTGTCCCTCAGACACCCTGACAGGACTACATACCAGGGAACAAGAGTTTTCTGTTCCATGTTTTAAGATCTCTCTAAAGTTCTTAGTCGAACATTCTCTTTGTGGAAATCCCTTATTGGAGAAGGGAGCTTTAGAAATCATCTTAGTTCATGATTTAAGCAGTGCCGCTTGACTGTCGTTGAGCTGGAAATATTTTTCTTCTTTTCCCTCAGTGAGTAGCACTAAAACCATTTCCTTCAAACAGAACTTTATATTTCAGGCTGTTTTTTTTTAAAAAACATAATTTAAAGGGCAAGACTTCCCTATAGGCTTCTTTATTTTGTCAATAAACATTTATTGAGCCCAATTATGTGGAAAGTACTATAAGTTTACAAATAGGAGAAACAAGGATGGCTCCCAGTAATAAAAGATTTACAACTTCATTAAAGGTAACATATACCTGCCCTTGGAAAGCTTAAAGGAAAGGGTTGGTCTGCAGAATTAATGCAGCCACATTCCTGGGATAATTCTTTCATTTCACTTGTCGTCACCTCTGATGATATTACTTGGTAAATCCCACATTAACCTTTCTTTAAGAACAGTGTACCTTTTTAAAATTAAAAATCACAAACTCCAGGCAGATACATTTTGCTCCAAAATATTGCCCACAAAAATCTGTTTCTGAGAAATGCCCCTCTACATAGAACGAATCAGATTTTTTTTGTGTGAACATGATTTTCTTTTTTTACATTGTTCCATTCATTAAGTGAATGGTTGTTTCCTTTATTAAAAAAAGTGATCTGTTCCCTACTGTCTAAGAGATTATATTCTCCTCTGGGTCTCCTAACTCCAAGAGAGATAAGCTTAGAGTCTACATACAGAATGAGTTTTAGAAATATGCCCTGTCACACGAAATTAGCAATTGTACGGGCTTCTGAAATAAAATTCCATTAAGCCATTTCATAGCCATATAATGGAGGGAGCACAACGATTTAAGCAGGGATGACCATTACCCATATCAGTACAAAGACATTAGGGCAGCTGATTCTGAAAACGACTATTATTTAGTGGTTATTTGGTGCCTTTTTGCATTGTAGTGGAACTATTTAATCCCCACACTCTAATGACTAATCTGTGAGGCATACAGTGATTTCCATTTGATCAAAATTAGCTTTGCCGAAAGGATAACACCAACTTTTTTTTCAGAACTAAAAAGCAGTCCTTTCTCTTTGTTCTTCTCACACACAGCTGCACGGTCCTACTCAAACATTGCCTTCTTGGAATTATTTTCAATAGCATTTTGTATACAAAGTTTTAGAAAACCACCATCACAATGTTATTTTTCTATCTACCCACAGTGAAAGAAACGTGGCCCTATCTGAACAGTGAATACCCCTGATCACCTGTTTGCAGCAGTCAGTGTGAATCTATCAGTCTAGAGATATTTGGAATTTGGGCTCTCTGAGTATAGCTGAGAGACCTAGACATGAGTTATTTCATATCAGAAATCCCTTTGTAGCCTTGTCTCTACAACATAAAGTTGAATGTTTAGGTTCAAGCCCTTAGTACCATAGCTGATGGAGCTGAGGCATTTCGGAGCAGAAAGATGCCAATATTAGACAGATGTTTGCCAGATCTGTGCATGCTCATATCCACTCTGGCTCATCTAGAGAATTATTGGCATATTGTGAATGCACAGATGCCTTTCATCCTGTGTAAGAAGCACCCAAGGTCTGAGTGAAGCTCCCAAGCATGTTTTGAGTACTTACTGTATACGGCTGTGTGTGGTACTTCTGTGACTGAAAGAGATGAACTCACAAAAATTCCAACAACACAGATTCCATTCCAAATCTAGCTACCCAGGACACTCTGTTCTTAGGAGGGTGAGAAGATTAGAAACTATAAAAGGGATAGTGTTTTCAACCTAATTGTCACTGTAATATACAGCCCTGTTTTGTCAAAATCCTGTAGCCAGAATAAAGAATGCCACCATTATTAGTCCAAATATAAACAGGATGATGAATTGATTCATTTGGGTAAAGTTTCTTCAACTACATCTAAGCCTTTCTGTAAGTTTCTTTTCGGGTTTTGTGAATTTCAGAAAGTATATTAAACTTTAACAGTGATAATAACTAGGAGAGAATTTTAAAAAATCCATAACTTTAACACAAGCAATGTCCTCAGACTCAACAAAGACAAGTTTTTCTCTTGATAGAAATCAATTCCTCTGCTGTAGTCTGTGGTTAAAAATGTTTTTTGATCTTGTTCAGAGTTGGCCCTTAGGGTTTTGCGAGTAGGTGTCATTGTGTGTGACGTCTCCTACTGTGAAAATCAACTTGCATTTGAATGTGCATCTTGACCCATAAATGTCACTGTGGTCCACTGAGCATCTGACTTCAACATTTCCTGTTGTAAAACGGACAATGGGAAACAATATTTTTTTTCCTTGCTGGGAGAGCTAGTGACAAGAGTATGTGCCTATGTCCCCATGAGTGTGTGCAGTGCAGACAAGAAAAACTGCATCAGTCAGGATTTAAGTGCATTGTCTGCAACGATTGAACAAGATGACACAAGGCAACAAAGTTTCTAGACAGCTTTCAGGGAAACAAAACAAAACGGATTATCCTTTCTGTTTCCATCTCGGTTCCTCTGTTCACAGGACTGCATTTATCTTGGGAACCCTGAGTCTAGCTAGCTGAACAATTGGCCTCAAAGTAAAGAGATATGAAATTCTCTCTTCCTGTTCAGTTTTCTGCCTTCTATTGCCCTCTATTCACCACACATAAGCTTTATGTTGTTAAATTCTATATCTACTGTCCAGTTTGTAGGATAGCGTCCCTGCACTAACAGGCAGATGGGAACATTTCAAAGCAACACATGACACACTGCTACCCACAATCCTTATTGCTTGCATAAGATACAAGAGCCCAGAAGCTCACAATAGCCAAAATACAATTCATAAACCACAAAAAACTCAAGAAGAAGGAAGACCAAAGTATGACTACTTTATTCCTTCTTAATACCCATGGAAGGAGTTGCCCAGACAAAGTATGGAGCAGAGACTAAAGGAAGGACAATCCAGAGACTGCTCCACCTGGGAATCCTTCCCATATTCATTCATCAAGCCCAGACACTATTGTGGATGCCAGCAAGTGCTGGCTGACAGGAGCCTGATATAGCTGTCTCCTGAGAGGCTCTGCCAGTGCCCAACTAATACAGAAGTAGAGGCTCACAGCCATCCATTGGACTAAGCACAGGTTCCCCAATGAAGGAGCTAGAGAAAAGACCCAAGGAGCTGAAAGGTTTGTAGCCCCATAGGATGAACAACAATATGAACTAACTAGTACCTCAGAGCTTCCAGGGACTAAACTACCAACCAAAGAGTATATATACATGTTGGAGCTAATGGCTCCAGCAGCATATGTATATCGGAGAATAGCCTCATTGGTCATCAGTGGGAGGAGAGGCCCTTGGTCCTATGAAGGTTCTATGCCCCAGTGTAGGGGAAAGCCAGGGCCAGGAAGTAGGAGAGGGTGGGTTGGTGAGCAGGGGAAAGGAAGAGGGAACAGGGTTTGTTTTTTTTTTTTTTCCTTTCTTTTTCTTTCTTTTTTTTTTTTCTTTCAGACAGGAAACCGGGAAAGGAGATATCATTTGACATGTAGATAAAGAAAATACCTAATTTAAAAAGAGAGAGAAAAAAAATACAAGAGCTCATTTGCAGAATCCTTATTCCAGGCTAATTTATTGTGAAGAATTTTGGGTTTACAGATGGCTTTGTAGATAGAGTGAGTGTGAAATTCATCAGAAAATTTGAAGCCACAAGTTTTTTTAACCAAATTGATTTCTAACACTTACCTACTTAGATCCAATTGAGCATCATTATTATTATGTTTGAAATTTGAAAGCATTTGAATCAACTGGAAATTCTATATTAATTATTTGTCTTCTTGTTGCTATGACAAAAGCAACTTAATGAAAGACTGGATTATTTTGGCTCATAGTACCAGAGTATCATTCACCACGTCAAGGAGCAGTGTATCTCATTATATCTGAAGTCAGGACGTGAAGAACAGTGGATGCTCACCTCACTTTTTCTCTTTTATTCATCCCAGGAGCAATGGAACAGTCTCATTTACAGTTGAAGTAGGTCTTATCCCTCTCAGTAATCTAGATAACCCCACAGGCCTTTCAAAAAGCTTTCCTGCTGGATGAGAAGGGACCCTAACCAGCTGACAATCAAGAGTAACCTTACTCTCCTCCAAATAGTAAAGTCATCTATGTCTAGATTATTTCCTTACAAGGTCTTTAGATTAATTACAATGCGATGGAAGCAAAGTAATATTTATTGAACATGATTCTATGTATAGGGTACTTTTCTTACATATTTTCTTATGTCTGCATTTTTGTTTTTGTTTTATTTTTGTATTGTTTGTTTATTTGTTGTTGTTGTTGTTGTGTTGTTTTTGACAACATGTATAACTCTGGAGAAGAGTTCTAAGGGAAACAGATGGAGACTCAGATTGGTGAGTTTAAGGGAAACATATGTAAGGCATGATCCTCCAGTGCAATGCTAAGAATTGACTCCTTTTTGGGATTTTTGCTTCTATCCCTTTATTGACTAGAGGGTAAACTATGAAAAGGAAGAGAAAATGTCACATCAGTGGGGAAGCAGTGTTTCACAATGAAGGTGTTATGGCTACCATGTGTTGTTCTTCTTATCGGTGGTTATCCTTTGTTTGTTTGTTTGTTTGTTTTTTGGAGGGGAAACTGGGAAAGGAGAAATTTACATGTAAATAAAGAAAATACTTAATTAAAAAGAAAAGAAAAGAAAAGAAAGTTTAAGGGACATTACCTATACCACTAGGGTAGCATGCCTGCCTGCCTGCTCAGTGAGCATGTGCATTTGCATATGTGAACTAACAGGCTGGTGTAAGATACACTATCAGGAGCTGGTAGTACAGATGTAGGGGGATGGAGCAGTGATTGGGAAAAAGTAGTTTTGATTCTTTTAAAAAGATTGACTCATCCATATTGGATTCGGCAATGTGAAAGAAAATGTGATTCCCAGGCACCCAAAGCAGCAAGACAGTCTAGTTGATCGGCCCATTAAAGCAGCTGGAAACATCTGCTTAACTTGTTCATAAAACTAAAATTCAGAGACTGATGTGTTATTTATTTAGAGTGAGAGCAACAGACAGACAGACAGACAGACAGACAGACAGACACACGCACAAGTTTGTACCTTCATACACACATTTATACATAACTCTATTCACATGTATACAAACATACCAAAACATATACACAGATCCTTCCCCTCATACATACATATACATACAAGATAAACACACATTGATAGACAGATACATTTTGCACATATACATATATGTGCACATATGCACACATATACACCTATACTCATATGTACACATTACATGCAAATCCATACTTACACACACATGTGCACACATACATTCATGCACATACCCCTATATATACATATACTTGTATACACACTAACATACAGATACATACTTATGTTTACATAAACACATATATGTGCACATATTGACATGCACCCACATACACACATATGCTCATATACATACACATATACACAGACTAATATACAGATACATGCATGCATACATGCACAGAAACATATACCCACACACATACACATATGTATGCATAAATAGAGATATACACACACAAACACATAAATACATATATACACATACACATATACTCACCTGTACCCATATACATACACACATATATAAACATAACAAGATTACTTGGCACTTTTCTCCAGAATACTTAGAATTAAAATGCTCTGTAGCCCACCTCATTCATGCCATGATCATTTGCTTCATACAAGAATCTGTAATTATGTATTTTCATAGTCAACAGCTATTGTCAGTACATCTTGTCAAAGTGGAGATAACCTGTTTCTGAAAGGAAAGCCTGAATCTGTAACTGAAGTATGCAACGGTATTTGTAATGGGAATAGAAAACTTTAAATAAATAATTATCCTTTCTGAGCATATTTAAAAAACATATGTATAAAAAATCATACTGAAGAAATTTATACTCAATGAAATTGTGGTATTCACTCATCTGAAAAGCTTTGCTCATTCAAACCAGAGAGATTAATCACTAAAAGGAGATAAAAAAAATTCCCTGAAAGAGAAGGGAAATAATTTAGCAGTAAATCACAGAGCAGGGCCAGCATGAATCACAGAAAAAGGTACCAACTCTTATGATTTAGGTGACATATAAAAAATAGCCCTTCGTGGATTGACAGTTATAGGTATAAATGATAAAATTATTCAGCAGTGGTGTGTTCTCTTCTTGCCATTTGTCATTTTGCATCTGATTACTTCTAAGAATTTAATTAAAGGGGCAACAGGACCATGTAGACCTTTGGTGAGGCTAACAATCAGATACCTTTTCAAACCTTTTTAAAGAAAAATGTATGGCTCATCTGTGCTTTGATTCTGTTTTTTATAAAAGAGTCTGAACAGTTTTGTGCAGGTGATCTTCTGTTGGAGCTGTTGCCAAAACAAAACAACAACAACAGACAATCAATGACATAAGCAAGCCACACGAGTCAACCGCAAATCAGCCATTATGCCCATTAGTAGAAAAAATTTCAATTTAAACATGCTTAGAGACTATGAATAAAACAACTGCTAAACTCTTCTGTTCAAAGCTGCCAAACGAGTTTTATTTTGAACTAAAATAGGAGGTCACTTTACTTTTTGCTCCCTGGCTCACTAAACTGATTAAAACGTTGTGAGTTTCCATAGACTCATGCAGTGTGTGTGTGTGTGTGTGTGTGTGTGTGTGTGTGTGTGTGTGTATGTACATATGTGTGTGTACGTACATGTGTGTATATAATATATATATATATACATGTATATGTGTGTGTGTAGAGTTATATATGTATGTGTCCATGTATGTGTGCTTGTATATATGTATGTTTGTTTGTATGTTTGTATGTGTATGTTTGTGTGTATGTGTGTGAATATAAATGTGCATCTGTGTATTTGTGTGTGTTTCAGTGTGTGTGTACGTGTTCAGACACACAGATCTTACACTTCATAGCTATCTTCTTTTCAATAGCACAACTATAAATCAAAAGCTACTGTTAACTGGACACGGTGACTGATGACTTCTATGACTGAGCAAGAAACAGTGCTCATACTTTGCATGAATCACACACTATAAATTGCCTATAAAGTGGAGGTTTTTATCCCATGTTCTGTATGCATATTACAGAGATAAGTTGGCTTTTTATACAAACATTCCCAGAAATAGTCTTCACCGTTGAATTTTTTATACTGAGGCTCAACTATTGCCATGACCATTAGACAATGTACTCAACCAATAAATTCTTAAAAATACACCTGTGCGTGTATTTTTATTTGCAATTAAGAACAGTTAATACTACAAAACCAATTCACAATCACTTTAAAGTTTCACTCCCAAACAACTCCAGTGTGTTAAGTGACTACATTAAGGCTTTTCTGTGTTTCCCCCCATCTCCCTGAGCAGAAATTAAATCTGTTTTAATTTATTTTATTTGCTAACACTGTGGATATAATTATTGCTGCCGAGCCTTTTTAATTGTTTTCAACTAGGTGTTTGCCTTTAAGTTGCAATAGACTTCCAATTCCACGTTGTCAGAATTCCCCAGTAGATTCTGACAAAGCATCATAAATCCAGGTATTTAGGTTTATTGAATTTTGAAATGAGGTGATTAGTTGGTGCATGGATGAATGAATTGATGCAAAGCAAAATGAATTTTATGATTTACTCCAGTTTACAGGTTCCTCTGGAACCCTTAGGTGTGAATTGTAAGATGTATTAAGAGGTAAGATATGCCACATTTATAATCAACTTGGCAAATTTTGCTCGACTAAAGATATTCAAGCATTCAGCAGAGAAGTCACTGCTGAAGAAGTGTTTGGCATCTACAATTAATTCTCGCTGTGTTGTCTTACACACACTGACTCTTTCATAAGTCTGAGAGGCTAATGTGTACTGTGTCAGGGGTTCTGTGATCAACGTGAAATGCTGCATGTGATGTCTTAGGGCTTTAGGCTGTAGTCTAACGTTCAAGGTAATTACCAATTTGACATCCAGGTTAGATGCATGCAACTAAGCATTGAGCTTTAAAACACAAGTTCCTGTCACTTGTCCTGTTCTTGTCGGCATCTGTAAGTGTATGGATCTTACTCATCCGACCCATCACATACAAACCATGCATTTCATATGGCATAGCACTAATCATAGCCATGAACAGCAATTAATACAGATGAAAAATATTTAAAAACACCTGTCTTAGGTTTTCTATTGTTGTGATAGGACACAAGTTTCAAAAACAACATGGAGAGGAAAATTGCACATGGCAATCCAGCATTGAAGGAAATTAAGGGAGGAATTCAAGGACGGACTCTAGAAGTAGGAACGGATACAGAGGTCATGGAGGAACACTGGCGTTGGCATCCTCCTCATAGCTTGCTCAACCTGCTTTCTTATATTCCTAAACCTACCTGCCCAGGGTGTGGCACTACACACTGTGGATGGGGCTCCCCCACATCAGTCATTAATCAAGGCAACACTCCACACACTTGCCTCCAGGTCAATCTTATGGAGGTATTTCTTCTCTGGCAAGAGTCCATCTCTTGCCCAAAATGTCTGCGGTTGTGTCAAGTACACTATCCTATCAGAGTAACTGCACTGGTTCTGAGCAGGCGAAGTATCCTGTTTACAGAGTAGGCACACAGTGGCTGATTGGGTATGGCTTCTCAGGCAGCTTTGCTCCTACTGAGATTTCACCATGAGCAATTGCATAGAATTGACCTGGAGGCAAGTGTGTGGAGTTGTTTTTGTTCAACTTGTTTTACAAAAACCCCACCATCATGTCAGATCATGTCAGCCGAACTGTGCTGGAGGTGGTGCAAGGGCACAATTAAGTTCTAGATGTGGAACTGTGGGTGCAGTGGATTCTAGACAACAGCTGGGGATCTCCCGAGAGTCAAGAGAGAAGAACCAGAGGCATATCAGGGAGATGGCTCAGCCCTGTTCCCAGTCTCAACCATGCAGGGTTGATACACACACACACACACACACACACACACACACACACACACACACACATACATAGGCACATGCATACCTACCTCAGATTTTTTTAATCATCAACACTGGGTGATCATGTGTTAGCCATCCTTCCTTTGTAACTATTTTAAGTTAATTAGATTTGAATACACACACACACACATATAAACCCAAATACACCACTAAACCCAAAATACACCACTGTGGTTTATCTTAAAGTCTTCCCAGGACTTCAGAGGTGACCTCTCAGGTTTATTTGTGTCTAATCAGATCCATTACCCATGACTTTCTTTTGTGCATGCTAATTACCACTGGCAATTTATTTTTCAGACACCCAAGGGGGACGATTGCCCAGAGAGCCTAATGTGTTCTCGTCTACCTACCTTAAACAATCCAGGAAGCCTGAAGTTCGGTGGTCTTCTGTTTTTGGAAGTTGGGTGGAGACATGAAATGTTTTTCACCTTAGAGATAGGAAAAGGACCTCTGGGCTCTCCTTTATAGAAGCCAGAAACTTGGAGCTGGGGAAGCTTGAGTCCTGCAGTGGGAGGTTCAGACCAAATTACACTGAAGGCTCAGACTGAATCATTACTACCTAATTCAGTATCAATGTGCTCCTCTGGAAACCATAGCTTTAGGCAGAAGGCTGTGGGGTGGGGGGAGTTTTCTTGTTTTCACTTGGAGCAGAGAAAATCAGAATTGCCTTCAGTGTAATGGGTAGCACCAGAGATTTGATTGGCTGCTGGGATGTAGTTGGATGCACTTGGACAGGATGTTGTGATTTATTCATTTGCAGTGATCTCAGAATTCCATGACACTCTAGGTGACCACATCAGTTACGGACAAAAAGCCTGTATGTAGAGAAACATCTTAGCCCTACTGAACTTTTACCCTTGTTACCCAGAAATCAGAATAATCACAGTTGATATTTCATGAGATTATTCAGGGTATTCTGTGAGATTATCAAGAGCAAGTCAAGATCATCACTGACTTCTACCCACTTCATGGTGAGGCTTCAGCAAGAGCAGAGATCCTCCTTAATGGAAAGTTTTCTTGTTTTTGCAGAGACCCAGAATAGATTAGTTTCTGACTTATCTATACCACAGTTCCTACATCAGCAGAGCCTGGGATTTGCCTCTGGGTTTGATTTCCTCTCGCTGTCATTATCAAATGTGGCATCAAATCTATTAATGTTTAAAACCTGTACTCAGATGTATGATTCTGCAGGACAATAATGAAATTCTTAGGCAAGTGGATGGAACTAGAAAATATCATCCCGAGTGAGGTAACCCAATCACAAAAGCACACACCGTATGCACTCACTGATAAGTGGATATTAGCCCAGAAGCTTGGAATACCCAAGATACAATTCACAGACCACATGAAGCTCAAGAAGAAAGAAGAACAAAAGTGTAGATACTTTGGTCTTTCTCAGAAGGGGGAACAAAATACCCATGGGAGGAGATACAGAGACAAAGTGTGGAGCAGAGACTGAAGGAAAGGCCATCCAGAGACTGCCCCACCTGGGGATCCATCTCATATATAGTCACCAAACCCAGACACAATTGTGGATCCCAACAAGTACTTGCTGACAGGAGCCTGATATAGCTGTCTCCTGAGAGGCTCTGCCAGTAGCTGATAAATATAGAGGTGCATGCTCTCAGCCAACCATTGGACTGAGCACAGGATCCCCAATGGAGGAGCTAGAGAAAGGACCCAAGGAGCTGAAGGGATTTGCAGCCCCATAGAAGGAATAACAATATGAATCAACCAGTACACCCAGAGCTCCCAGGGCTAAACAACTAACCAAAGAGTACACATGGCCTTGTAGGACATCAATGGGAGGAGAGGCCCTTGGTCCTGTGAAGGCTCGATGTACCAGTGTAGGGGAATGACAAGGCCAGAAAGCAGGAGAGAGTGGATTGGTGAGCAGGGGGAGGGGGGATGGGATAGGGGGTTTTCAGAGGCGAAACCAGGAAAAGGGATAACATTTGAAATGTAAATAAAGAAAATATCTAATTAAAAAAATATTTTCAGGCTCTCCTCTTCCAGCTCTAGGGGTTCAAGGGGAAACAGGTGGCTGCAGATTTCATTCTTTTGCTTGTTCATCCTTATCTTAAAGAGTTACCAAGCTGGCTGAAGAAAGGCACACGAGACCGTAGCCAAAATATTTTTAATGCGGATATAGGACGTAGGCTTAAGATCACATAGGGACATTCATATTACCTGGCCTCAGAGTAGAAGGGGCTATAGGATGCCCTGGAAGGAAGTGTACAGGCTCTGCTTTTGTACCAATCATTTGTTCCAATCAACCTCCTCTGTTTCTGGGTTCCTTTATCTCTTTAGGAGAAAAACAAAAACGAAAACATGTTTATTTCTGCCTGTTTTGTTATTTATTTAAGTTGCTGCCATCCTAGAAGAAAGAAAAATCAGCCCTCAGCTTTAGTATTATTCTAATTGCCTCTCTGTCACCTTAGCTTCAAAGTCCTGCTACTTCAAAGTTGGTATTATTTACTCTTGTGTACGATTCCATTCAACCCACAATTAAGGTCTTCATGGATTTCTTTCATTTTAATTCTGGTGTAGGCACTGTGCTGCCCTTCAGAGGGCGTGGAGAAGGCAAGGCCGGTAAAGTGGCTGTTCCTTATCATCGTGTTAGGGCAAGTGAGGAGTTGTTTTTCTACATCCCAGAGATGCTGCTTGCCTATCCGGTACTTCTGACAGTATAGCATCTGTACCCTGAGCAATAGGAGTAACTGATGCAGAAATGTCTTGAGGAAAAACATAGGGCTCGGTTGGCTTCTGTGTCCCTGGAACGCTAGCAGGCTGTCTGCTAACCCAGGACTTACATGAAGATAACTCAGTCGACATACCACACTCTTAGGTAGGGGACAGGCTACAGGGAGGCGATCTGTGAGCATTTTAGAACTACCGCCTTGGATGGACTGCGTGCAGCTTTCTGATGGATCTTTATCACTTGCTGCCTGCTTAAACAGAGTATTTCCAGTCTTTGGGGATCCCATTTAAGAACAAGCAAAATAATGAAATCTGTAGCCGTTTGTTTGATTCCTCCCGTTCCCTCCCTCCCTCCCTTCCTCCCTCTCTCCTTTTCTCCATGCCCCCCTCTCTCTGCTGTGTTGTCTCTGACTTCCGACGACCATATGCTGAGAAAGAATTATGTCACCCTCAGAACTGTGAAAGGGTTGGATCTTCTTTGCATTATTTGCTTACTCACATCTTCTTTGGGACAGAAAACAATTATTTGGGCTTGAAATTTTTCCAGATTTTGGAGCTAGAACAAACAAAGGTCATTTTCTGTTAACAGAGCACTTACTTTAGCAAAGTGGATAAATTTGTAGATTTTTTTTTTCTTTTGGAGATTCCTAATCTAATACATAATGAGGATTTTAGCCCTAACCAGTTGTCACCTTCATCAGAGGAATAGACTCCATATACGGAAAAGTCATACTGCTTGCATTGTTTTAGAGCATAGGTGCTTTATGTGAACAAAGACCGTGCTTACGGTTGATAGTGTTATTTCTTTTTAAGAAAATTACCTTTAATCTTTTTTTTTTTTTTTTTTTTTTTTTTTACAGTCTAGCCATTACTCCCCTCCTGGTCCATATACCCACAGTTCCTCATCCCATTCCTCCCCTGCCCTCCTATCTTCAAGAGGATGTCCCCACCCCACCCACCAGGCCTCCCTACTCCCTGGGGCCTCAAGTCTATTGAGGGTTAGGTACAGCTTCTCTCACTGAGACCAGACCAGGCAGTCCTCTGCTGTATATGTGTCAGGGCCTTAGACCAGCTCATGTATGCTGCCTGGTTGGTGGTTCAGTGTTTGAGAGATCTCAGGTTAGTTGAAACAGCTGGTCTTGTTTCTTGGATGTTTTGTTTTGTTTAGGACAGGGTCTCATTACCTAGCCCAGTCTAGCCTAAATCATATCTTTATCAGTCTCTCCATTGCTGAAGTTATAAGCTTAAGCCCAAACAAACAGCTACATCCCCCCCCCGACATTAATGGTATCATATAGAGTTAAAAACAACCTTGGCATCCAAATGTGAATGCACTTTTTTGCTGATGGGATTTTATTCATAATAAGAGAAGTAAAATCAGACATAAAGACATCATGTAAATCCTGACACGTGTTTCCATTTTCAAAGACTCTTTGGGTGTTTTACATTATTAACACAAATGGTGACTTGTAAGCGTGGAGGAACTCTTTCTCAGTTATCAGTGTGTACCAAGAATGAAGAAAACGAGGCACTTTAGTGGACAGAGTGGCAGTTTCTTAGCCTGTATAGTATAAACCTTTAATGATAAAGGATTTCATATTCGAGCAATGGTACACTGCAGAGAGCAGCCAGCACCACACGCCATGGCCGCCCCCTTGCTTTCTCTCTATCATCAATACTCTCTTTATCATCTGACATTTATCCACCAATGTATTGAACAAAGAGGAAATTGTCTCCAGAAGGCCACAGTAATATGCTGTGAGCATGAAAAATTCATAAGGAATGCCCCCTAATCTCGTCAATAAACATATTAACATGAAATATTTTGTCCACTCTAATAACACCCTAGATTTATGTGCATGTAATTGTGTATCACAGCAGCTTGCAGAACACTTTTATTGGGTGCTTTCGTATGCTGCTAATAAACACTTGATTCAGTAGCATTCTCAAGTCATGGGTCAAATTTGATTTATTACTTTATTGTTGATGCCTAGCATTGAACCTGCTTTCTTACTGTATATAGGCTGCCAGTGGCTAATCAAAGTGCAATGTTTTGAGTTGTATTTTGTGGATAACAGGATCAAGATTCAAGAGGTACAATCCAGTGTGAAGCACACTCAACAGGTTAGGGGCTGATGGGAAAGCGCCTCTCTCATAAAATGGAAGGAAAAATAAAGAGCAATGTTAGACCAGATTATCTGTATTTGGAAGTGTCACTCTAAATTCAGGACCAATCATTTACTTCCTTCATGGCTTCTCTCTCTGCCTCCCTGCCTCTCTCTGTTCATGACAAGTACTGGGATGATGGTGGTTATCATTCTGATACTGCAGAACTCTGAAAACCAGAATCAGAGCCTAGGGGATCCCCAAACAATACTCTGCCTGTGCTAGGGACAGGCTTAGTTTTGTCCCCAAGTTGACTGTTGAAATTCTCTAGTCACCGTTCTGTGCATGAAAGGAAAAGGATCGATCAGCTCAGGACCCCCAAGATCAAGTTCTCAGCACAAAGAAGGACAGGGATGAGGAACAAAGCCAGGAGACAGAGAATGAGGAAGAAGGGGAAGAGACAAAGGGCTGCCTCTGGGTAGAGTGGAGGCAGACATGGGACATAGGGAAATAGCGATTTATAAAGGAACATGTTAAGGAGAAGTGCTTAGTTTTGATTGGGCATATTAATTAGGTGAGCCAAAGGGGTCTTTTGAGTGCTGGGCTTCAATAATTTGATAGCTGGAGTTTGGAAGTCAGCCTCAGGAGGAGGAAGTGGAAAAACCAATGGGCTAGCTTTAGGAATGTAATCTAATGGTTTAGCAAAGCAGAGAGAATGCGAGAGAAGGAGGCGCAAGGCCAGCCAGAGCCATGCTAGTACACTTGATCTGACCAGTGTCCCTTCAGCAGAAACCAGCTAGGACTGGAGATCAGGTCACATAGTCTCCCTGCAGTGCCTAGGGGATGTTGGCCAACAGTTAAGACGAGCCTCTTCCTTTGGTGCTATCAGAGGACTTATCAAGTACATCCGCCCAAACTTTCTTTTCTATTCCCATGCTTCGTAGTTATAGTACAGATTCCCTATCGGTTGTGTTAATATTATGTGAAATGAGCAGAATAGTCTCATTTGCCAGCAGATTGTGCTCATTTCTAAGAGCAGCGAACAAGCAATTAGCTCAGACTACTCTCTGCAAAGCTCTCAGGATCATTGTCTGAGCCTCCTCCTAAAGAGAAGTGGGAAGGGGCAAGTTAGCTCACGACTGTATTCCCAGCACTCAGCAGGCTGAGGCAGAAGAATTATCACAAGTCCTGGGCCAGCTAGAACAACAAAGCAAGACCGCAAGCCAAAGCAAATAATAAACAATCCAAAAAACCGATCAAACAAACAAAGAACAGGCCCCTGTTATCTGCTGTTCAGCAAGTCCCTCCAAACTGCAATACTCAGTCTTAGAGAGAAGCTGTTTAAGACCCCGGGGGTGGGGGGGGACAGACCTGTTCTTAAGCCTGGTGACGTCATGACGTCACTGACCTCATGCCGTCAGTGAAACTGATGTCACGACGTTTTTTGAAATGGACTAGAATGCAGTAGGACTCTTCTCCCCTATGCTTATATAAACAGTAAGGACTGGAGAGGAGGGACTCTCAGACAAACCAAGCTTTCCAAACGAGACCTTCAAGGACCAGAAAGCTGCCTTCAAACCATTCAATGAACTCCAGGGTTTCAGTAGCCATCCTGAATGCTGGCGCAGGATTGCAATAAGGTAGCTGACGGATTCTTTTTCAATCTATATATAAAAAAAGCAAACAACAACAACAGCAACAACAGCTCCTAATAAAGAAACTACTACCACTTGTTTTCTGAATAAAAACCTGGAGATTCAGAGAGATAGGACTTACCCCAGGACAAAAACTAACCAAAGACCGTTGAGCATGGTGTTCAAGGATTCTTGGTAATTTTCATTGTCTATTCCAGACCTAAAGATATTTCTACTTATATATTTTTAAGGCCAAGAAACTTTTCCTTACATAAATTTTCCATAAGCTATACATTAGAAACTTTTATTTTGGAAATATCACCCTGGCACACTTCAAATCCAGAAATACACTCCGGAATGGCAGCTCTCTCATTCGGCGATCCCAGAGCCGTAATAAAATTCTGTTTCACGGGCTGGAAGGCTATATGAAATGGCAAGGAAAACCCAGTCCTGAGATGGAAAAGCAGTAGGCCAAGCTTCTGTTCTCAGCTCTGCCAAAAACTAGTAGCAAGTTGTTGGCACGTCACCTCCCTTCCCTGTCTGTGCCTTAATTCCCACCCCCTCCTAATCAAAATGATGGTGAAGTTTGCCCGCCCATTCTAGATGCCATTCAAATATTTCAGTCATGAGAGAATGATTTTTTTTTTTTTTTTTTTGTTTTTTTTTTTTTTTTGTAATTCACAGAGTGCACAAGTGCATTTTGCTTTGGAAACTGAAACCGACAAAGACAATAAAGTTACACCTTCTCTGATAGAACTCAGGGGTTCACACAGTGACAGAATCATGTGGGAGGGGGGGAAATGACTTTTATTTGTTTTGTTTGAGAAACAGATTTCAGTGGAATCTGTTTTGCTGGAGACCGTATTGAAGAAATAAATTTGCCTTTAAGTAGGAGAACAAAAAGAACATTCTTAATATGGAGTTTATGACATGTTTAAAAGGCTGAATCAAGGACGTTAGCAGGTCTACCCTAGTGTCTGTGCTGTTTTTCCATCAAGAGTCAGGCTGCTGGGAGATGGGGAAGACTTTAACCCTGCTACAGAGGGGATGGATCTACTGTAGAGATCAGTAGTAGAGCACTTCCCTAGTGTGTGTGATGCCCTGGGTTTGATCCCCAGCAAAGCAGCAAAAATCTAGAATCAGAAATCATCATCTAAATGGGTCTAAAGCATCATTACACAATTTTCAAAAACTAATTCCCTCAAGACTTTATCACTGATGTGAATATCATTCACTTTATATTGGAAAGAGGGTTTAGGGCAGCTTCGCCCTTAATCTATTTATTTCTAGAGTCTCATTTTAAAGATCTGATGATTTGAATGGATCTGAGATCTAAATCTCAATGGACTGATGATCTAAAATCATCTAGACATGATTTTGTTTCCTTTCATAATAAAATGAATCTTCATATGAACTATTTGAATTTGAATAACCGCAGAAGGAATAGTGATATGCCCTGCAAGACAAACAACACCTGCGATAACCTCCACAGCTACTAGATGTCTGAGTACTCATGCAACCGTAATTCAGATAGGCACGAAGAACCAAGCCATCTGAAAGTCTGGTAGTTTTCTTTTCTCAAAAGAGAAGGAAAAAGATCATTGACAAAGGAATGTGGTCTAATCCTAGTGAGAGAGAGGTCTATTTGTTGTGTTTGGAGGTTTTAGTGTTCGTGGAGAAATCCACCAACCCCCCACCCCCGCCAAAAGAAAAATGGAAAAAGTACTCCTGAAACATTGATAAGTGAACCACCGCTGTGGCTGTTTCATCGTTCACATTCAGAATCAGCAAGGGTTTCCAATAATGTCGACATTGACCACATGAAACAATGTCGCTAGATTGTGCAGTTCGCATGTGGGAAAATAAAATGCTCGTGAAAATTGCTTCTTTGAAATGAATGTCAGCATTTCTAAGTTTGATTCTTATTTTTATTTCAGAGTCATTTTTTCCCTGAGAGAAAGCATTCTAAATAGATGTTCACAGGCACACACACACACACACAAACACACACACACACACACACACAGGCACAAGCACACACAGGCACAAGCACATGCACACTGCTTTTTGGAAATGCATGTATCTCTTAAATTCAGTCAAGTTAAAAAGAATGAATTGTTTCCAAATGAAAATTTAAATCCTGACCCTAAAAATATCAGTAGGCTCAGCATTGAACATGAGAGAAAAAAGATAAATACATTTTAGCATACGATCTCATTAAGAATGGACTTGGGCTTTGGTATTTCTCCCTAGTCCAGGCAGCTCACCTGGGTCTTGCCTTATTTGGTTTGCCAGTTGTCTCTGAGAACCTGAGAAGTCTAGGGACTTAATTTGATGGGGACTCTCTGTGACCACCAAGAGACACAACAGAATCATGTCTGAACATCAATACTACGGAATCAGGTGCTGCAAAATTTTGATGTGAACTAGACACAAAGAGCATCATAGGGATTTACCCCAAGTATCTGGATAAACTAAGACTTCAACTGTTTATGTATTTTGAGTGTGGAATTTGATGTCACACTACCAGCAATTACACTTCACACACTTCCATGGAAGGCATAAAACCTTTGTTTTAAATTTCACCTTTAAGACGGAGGTGAGAGCAGTATTAGTCTGTTCAAATGGCTTCCTGTGGTTCATTAGTGAAGGCAGCATCCTCAAGCCATCTTGGAGCCCTTGTTACAACTAATCTCCAGGCGCTGGGCATTCTGGTTGACCTTGTTAAAGGTAGGGGAGGTCAAACTCGGGTTCAACAGAGCCACTGTCTCACCAAGGAGAGTGGCACGACAAAGTAATCAGCATGTGTCAGTTTTCATTAATCACGACACTTTCCTTGTCACGAAATACCAGTAGATAATTGTTCCTAAATGCAATTCGCAACACTCCTGTGCAGTGGTTGAAGAAGCAGAAACAGGCAAACTGATAAGAACATTGTTTCGCTTGCAGGCAGCAAGGGCTTGCTATTCAGAGGCACATCATGCATAAACATTGATTTAGCCATGAGCTGACACTTATAAAGCTTTTGCTGTTTCCAGAAAGCCCTGTGGTCAGGCTAAGCAATAGCCAAGGGCAAGCACTTTTACCTGCATGGCAAGGTTACGTTCTATTTAAATTTCCTGGTCTCAAATAAATCAGCTTCCTTAACATTAGGCCACTACAGGATTGCCATAGGTGGGAGCCAAGCTCACTAAATGAAATGTTTGCCTTTATCGTCAAAGACTCCTGGAGGGCAGCTTGTTGATTTTGAATAAATATTTCATTAAGTCCAAGCTGCTGCACGTAATTTGGAAGTGAAGGGTTCATTTAAATCAATGGAGGCGTCCAGCTTTCTGTAATAAATAGGCGCATTTGTGCATAGTGAAGAAAATATTCCCTTTCCTCTCAGAGGCTTCCTAATTTTTAAAGTCCTCCAAAATGATCATTCGTCTAAATATACTGGTGTTCTATGACAGTTTACAGTGGCTTGTAGTCTCATAGATGGCCTTTTCTCTGGCTCAAAATTAGTGTAGGATCTATCCCCAAGCAGTAGCCGGGTTCCTTACTTTCTGAGCAGATTAGAAGCCCTGGATACAAAGCACAAAGCTGTATTCAGCATAGCTAAAACCACAACCATGCAAATGTTTCAAGATACAGTACAAAGCAAATCAATAGCAGAGCATTTTTCTCCCTATGCTAGGGAACTAAGAACCCAGTGCTAAGTTACCATAATGAATGGAAGGAAGCATCTCTAGAGGAAAGCAGGGACCAGAACTGAGTCCTGCCCTCAGCCTCCTCTTCCTTGCTGTCTGCCATCCATTCCATCTCTCCCATTGTAGCTAGTAAAAGTTGGGATCAGTTTGCATGTGCAGAGCTGACCTGTTCTTACCACAGATTAAACCGCTAACTTCACCACTGACAGAGTGTAAAAACTGAAGAGGACTTTGAAGGGCATAACGCTAAACATATTATTTTCTAAAAAAACAAAGTACAAAAGACAAAGTTTTAATGTCAAGTCTTGGAAGTTTACCCTTTGGATAGTATGCTCATTTAACACTACCATGGTGCTTATTATAGATGTACTTTGTCAATAGATAAAGAGTAATTTGATCAGATATATGCAGATTTATTTGTGAACATAATTGAGTTTACTACATAAAATTGATTTTGTCAACAGCTGATTGAACCCAAGAGATTTCACAGAGAGTTTCCATTTAAAATTTTAACCAACAATAATATGTAACCTAAAGTATAAGATTGCATGCTGCTAAAATGAGTTACAAGATTCTCATTAAATATGCAAGTATAATGTTCTATTTTTGTGAATCTTAGATATCATCATGTGTTCACCTTTACATTACAGTAACTTCTGTGATTGTTAACCTTTATCATATTTAATCTTTCAACATGATTTTTAGAGCATTTAGCATCTAATGAAACTAACACTACATGATTATAAGTGTAATTCATTTCTAACTGGAATGAAAAAGCATGTCTGAGCTTATTAAGCAATAACTACATCCTAAAGATTGGACCCATCTGTAGTTATTTAGCCAGTGCAACTTCATGCATGCTGAAGATTATCATTTTGTTTTCTTACAGGGGGGAAAGGGCAGAGGGATTCAGTATTATGATGAGAATCACTCAGAAAGCATTGAAGCTACATACATGCCAAAGCATATGAGCAGTGTGTGCCCTCTGTCACTACAGACACTTTCCAAGTCGACATGCCACATCTGAAGCAGGTCTCCCTTGATTTTAGTTATGGTAGCTATACACATCTTAGAAATATCACTATCCTTTTTAGTGGACTGTACACATCTCCTGTTAGAGACCTTCTGTACTCTGCTAAGTGCTTGGGGATTTGAATAACTTACCCTCAGGCTTTCTTTCCTTCCGAATAAAATATTATTTATAACATGCGCAAAGGAAGATGACAGAGTTTTAACATCAATGGATGCAAACCTATTTAAGAGAAGAAATAGATAAGACTCAATAAACTGAATGATAGAGTCCATCCTTATGTGTAATATTGATGCATGAAAATGTGGTCCCTCTTTACAATGGTTCTTCTTCTGTCTCAGAAACCCTATTAGGCTCTTTCTGCCTCCTGCTCTGTAAAGCAGAGCACAGCCGCAGCGAAGGGGCTCCTTTGAGGTTGCTTCCTCTTTCAAATAGCTGAGTTGGCTAACTCTGCTTTTCCTGAGTTGAGCAGGTGGAAGCAATGTCTATCTGCCGAGCTAAGCTAATTTTCCTTTTCCTCTTGGCATCCTGGGCTTCCCTTCCTTCCTCCTTAATGGATGGAAGTTCTTTGGGGAGGCCTTTTTTTTTTTCCTTCTTCTTCTTCCTTGTGTAAGTATACAGAAAAGCAGTGTAATGTTTTCTTCAACCTTATTAAATTGCATTTCACCCTTGAAAAATGACCCAGCGGTTCAGTGACTGCTTGGGTGTGAAATATGACAGAATATGGGGATGTGTCGAAGACCTTGTCTCACGCATACAGTCCAGAATTGGAATGACACATGAGGGCACAAGGCAGTCCCAGATTCCAAAGAAAGGTGGGTGAATGGGGTCATTTAGCACCATAGGGACTTCAATCCAACCACAAAGAAAGATATAATTCCCATTCTTCTGCTTATTTATGAGGCTGTAAAGTTGT
>JADRCD010174279.1:0-20959 GCA_019843815.1 Montemys delectorum | reverse complement strand
GAATTCCTGATCTTTCCAAGACTTTTATCATGAAGGGATGTTGGATTTTGTCAAATGCTTTCTCAGCATCTAGTGAGATGATCATATGGTTTTTTTCTTTGAGTTTGTTTATGTAGTGAATTACGTTGATGGATTTCCGTATATTAACCATCCCTGCATCCCTAGGATGAAGCCTACTTGATCATGGTGAATGATTGTTTTGTTGTGTTCTTTGATTCGGTTTGCAAGAATTTTGTTGAGTATTTTTACATCGATATTCATAAGGGAAATTGGTCTGAAATTTTCTTTCTTTGTTAGGTCTTTGTATGGTTTAAGTATTTTAAGTATAAGAGTAATGGTGGCTTCATAGAACAAATTAGGTAGAGTACCTTCAGTTTCTATTTTGTTGAATAATTTGAGAAGTATTGGTATTAGGTCTTCTTTGAAGGTTTGATAAAACTCTGCACTAAAACCATCTGGTCCTGGGCTTTTTTTGTTTGGGAGACTATTAATGACTGTTTCTATTTCATTACCAGATATGGGACTGTTTAGATCATTGATTTGATCTTGATTTAACTTTGGAACTTGGTATCTGTCTAGAAAATTGTCCATTTCATTCAGGTTTTCCAGTTTTGTTGAGTATAGGCTTTTGTAGTAGGATCTCATGATATTTTAGATTTCCTCAATGTCTGTTGTTATGTTTCCTTTTTCATTTCTGATCTTGTTAATTAATAAACTATCTCTGTGCCTTTTAGTTAGTCTGGCTAAGAGCTTGTCTATTTTGTTGACTTTCTCAAAGAACCAGCTCCTGGTTTGGTTGATTCTTTGTATAGTTCTTTTTGTTTCTATTTGGTTGATTTAAGGCCTGAGTTTGATTATTTCCTGCCTTTCACTCCTCTTGCGTGAATTTGCTTCTTTTTGTTCTAGGGCTTTCAGTTGTACTATCAAATTGCTGGTGTATGTGCTCTCCAGTTTCTTTTTGGAGGCACTTAAAGCTATGAGTTTTCCTCTTAGGTCTGCTTTCATTGTGTCCCATTGGTTTGGGTGTGTTGTGGCTTTATTTTCATTAAACTCCAGAAAGTCTTTAATTTCGTTCTTTATTTCTTCCTTGACCAAGTTATCATTGAGTACAGTTTTGTTAAGCTTCCACGTGTATGTGGGCATTCTATTGTTTATGTTGTTATTGAGAAGTAAACTTAGTCCTCGGTGATCTGATAGGATACAAGGAATTATTTCAATCTTCTTGTATCTGTGGAGGCCTGATTTATGACCAATTATTTGGTTAATTTTGGAGAAGGTACCATTAGGTGCTGAGAAGAAGGTATGTCCTTTTGTTTTAGGATAAAAAGTTCTATAGATATCTGTTAAATCCATCTGTTTCATGACTTCTGTTAGTCCTACTGTATTCTTTTTTAGTTTCTGTTTCCATGATCTGTCCATTGCAGAGAGTGGGGTGTTGCAATCTCCCACTACTATTGTGTGCAGTGTAATGTGTGCTTTGAGCTTTAGTAAAGTTTCTTTTATGAATGTAGATGCCCTTGCATTTGGAGCATAGAGGTTCAAAATTGAGAGTTCATCTTAGTAGATTATACCTTTGATGAATATGAAGTTTCCCTCCTTATCTTTTTTTGATCACTTTAGGGTGAAATCAATTTTATTCGATATCAGAATGGCTACTCTAGCTTTTTTCTTGGGACCATTGGCTTGGAGAATTGTTTTCCAGCATTTTATTCTGAGGTAGTTTGTCTTTGTCACTGAGGTGGGTTTCCTGTATTCAGCAAAATGTTGGGTCCTGTTTACGTACGTATTCTGATAGTCTGTCTTTTTATTGGTGAATTGAGTCCATTGATGTTAATAGATATTAAAGAAAAGTAACTGTTGCTTCCTGTTAGTTTTGCAGTTAGAGCTGGCATTCAGTTCATGTCTCTATCTTTTTTTAGTTTTGTTGGAAGATTACATTTTTGTTTTTTCAGGGATATATTTCCCCTCCTTGTGTTGGAGTTTTCCATTTATTACCCTTTGAAGGGCTGGGTTTGTGGAAACATATTGTGTGAATTTGGTTTTGTCATGGAATACTTTAGTTTCTCCATCTATGATGATTTAGATTTTTGCTGTGTATAGTAGTCTAGGCTGGCATTTGTGTTCTCTTAGAGTCTGTATGACTTCTGCCCAGGATCTTCTAGCTTTCATAGTCTCTGGTGAGAAGTCTGGTGTAATTCTGATAGGCCTGCCTTTATATGTTACTTGACCTTTTTCCCTTACTGCTTTTAGTATTCTTTCTTTGTTTTGTGCATTTGGTGTTTTGACTATATTGTGGCAGGAGGAATTTCTTTTCTGGTCCAGTCTATTTGGAGTTCTATAGGCTTCTTCTATGTTCATGGACATCTCTTTCTTTAGGTTAGGGAAGTTTTCTTCTATAATTTTGTTGAAGATATTTACTGGCCCTTTAAGTTGGAGGTCTTCACTCTCTTCTATACCTATTATCCTTAGGTTTGGTCTTCTCATTGTGTCCTGGATTTCCTGGATGTTTTGGGTTTTGCATTTTGCATTTTCTTTGACTGTTCTGTCAATGTTGTCCATGTTATCTTCTGCCCCTGAGTTTCTCTCTTCTAGCTCTTGTATTCTGTTGGTGATGCTTGCATCTATGTTTCCTGACTTTTTTCCTAAGATTTCTAACTCCAGGGTTGTCTCCTTTTGTGATTTCTTTATTGTTTCTACTTCCATTTTTAGGTCCTGTATGGTTTTGCTCAATTACTTCACCTGTTTATTTGTGTTTTCCTGCATTTCCTTAAGGGATTTTTGGGTTTGCTCTTTAAGTGCTTCTACTTGTTTACTTGTGATCTCCTGTAATTCTTTATGGGATTTTTGTTTCTTCTTTAAGGGCTTGTACCTCTCTATCTGTGTTCTCCTGTATTTCTTTAAGGGAGTTAATCATGTCCTTCTTAAGTTTTTCTATCAGCATTGTAAGATATGTTTTAAGATCCAAATCTTGCTTTTGCAGTGTTTTGGCATATCCAGGTCTTGCTGAGTTGGGAGTACTAGGTTCTGATGAAGCCAGGCAGTCTTGTTTTCTGTTGGTAGGATTCTTGCATTTGCCTTTTGCCATCTCTTGATCTCTGATGTTAGATGTTCTTGGTGTCTCTGACTAGAGCTTGTCCTGTTCTTGCTGCCCTGCAACTCCCCTCTGACTCTTGAGGCCTGTGCCTCCCAACTGGTCCTGCCTTAGGAAGTCACTGGACAGAGAATGTTGGATCTCACCTGAGTCTCTGGGCTGAAGCATGCTCTGGAAGCAGGCCCTCCACTAACAGGGAAGGGGCAGAGATGGTCGCTGATCTAGCTCTGTCCCTGGGAAGTTTAGAGGATCCTGTCTCTGCAGTCCTTCGACTCCCCTGCAATTTGTGAGGCCTGTGTCTCCAGGCTGGTCCCTCCTGAGTCTCTTTAGTTTTTTTTTTTTTTTTCTTTTGAGACAGCGTTTATCTCTGTAGCCCTGGCTGTCCTGGAACTCACCCTGTAGACCCAGCTGGCCTCAAACTCAGAAATCCACCTGACTCTGCCTCACATGTGCTGGGATTAAAGGCATGTGCCACCACTGCTTGGCAAAATACACAACTCTTATTTCCTAAAATTTAAACACAGAACAGAATACTCAAATGAAATTTAAGAAATGGCATAGCTCTAAGTCATTTTGTCATTCCCTTCCTTTTATATACTGTTCATTATCTGTCTTGAATAATTTCCCACAAAATTTTACTTTTTGATTTATTATAGTGGGTTAACCTTGATGGTTATTCTATAGATGTCCATCATAGATGTATATTCCAGACAAGTCATTTCCAGTTCAGAAATGTTTATCCCCATACTAGTGCATGCCTATTTTTTTCTTTTATCAAACTTTGTCTTTATGTGATCTGGTTTCTTAGGCCTTCCCTAAGGTACTTAAACATCCCCCTACTTCTAGAACAAAAAGGTTTTTGGTGGAACAAAATTAGCACTAGAGTACAAACAGCTATATTTCATTTTACAGCTTATAGATCATCACAAAATGAAACCAGAGTAAGAACTTGAATTAAGGTTTTATGGCTGTAAAGAAACATAATAATTCCAGCAACACTTATAAAGGAAATCATTTAAGTGGGGGTAGTTCACAGGTTTATTCCATTATCATCATGATAGGAATCATGTTGGTGCACAAGCAGACATGGTGTTGGAATAGGAACCAAAGGTCTACATCTGGATCAGCAGACAGCAGAAAGAGAAACACTGGACCTGGCTTGAGCATTTGGATCCTCAAAGCACATCCCCAGTAACAAAAACACTTCCTCTACTAGGCTACACAAAGCCAACCACTTGCTGGTGACCAGCCACTAAAATCTATGACCATTTAAAGGTCATTCCTGTGCAAACCACCACAGAATTAAAGACAAGAATATGGAGGGAGAAACTGAAGTAGCAATCATAGAGGAATGATGGCTACTGGTTAACTTCTCCTGGTTTGTTCAAACTATTATCTTATACTTCCGGATACCAGCTACCTGAGTTAGCACCACTCACAATGGTCAATACTCTCCTAGAACAATCATTAATCAAAAAATGTCCTACAAACTTTCCTGCTGCCAATATTATGAAGACATTTTATCAATCGAATTCCCTTTTCTTATTACTCCTTAATAAGTTTTTAAAACCATATCAATTCAGGACAATTTGTATTACTTCAAATTTGCTATGGTATTATATTTTTTACTTTTTTACTTTCTGCCATTTTAATAGTCCCTCTTAGGCATTCTGTAGTTCATGTTATGGAATCCTGAATAGAGAGCCACAATATTAAGTACCATGTGCTAGTCTTCAGAGTAAATACACAAAGATACTACAATAAAAGTAAACTAATAGTCATCAAACACAAATAATAAATTGCTTCTTTTTTAAGTTTATATAGTTTTGTACTCTTTTCAGATTGGGTGTACTGAATCTTATTCACAACAGAAAAAAAAAATAAGGCTATTCGGAGATACTAGAAATAAATGTGTCTTAGAACTGTGGTTATATAAATAAAAACTGAAGACTGATCTGTGCTAGCCAAACAAAAATAAGAAAAAACTACCCAACCATGCTGCAAATATCATTGTGCTCTTCTAGCCTCCAGAAGATATAGAGAATACTATTTATGATCTCAATTTTGGTGTTTTTGTCTGACAGAACTACCAAATACAGGGAATATTAGCAGAGAGTATGGCTTGCTTATTTGTTTTATTAATATCTATTTTTTGTTCATCTCTGTGGATTTTCTTGGATCTTGACTACATATACTATTACATGCACACTGACTAGCTGTATCAAAGAGAAGACTGGTAGAGATACTTTAATTTTACCACATGAAAAGTAGTGTGAAAATAAAGGAAGAAACTGTAAATGTCAGCTAGATAATCCATCATCCTGTATATTCAGCAATCTGAAAGAGTACACAACCTGAAAAGCTTAATTTTAAATGATGACTTTCTTTAAAGAATCTATCTGTCTCCAAATACAGGTACATTGTGAAATAATGCTTGTTATATCATGCTCATTTCAGTTTAGATGTAATTAAATATTTATGGCCTGTCCTTCAGGTTTGCATATAAGAAAAACAAACTGGACACAAGGATGAATGTAAGGTTGACAAATTCACCAAACACTTATTGTCGTATGCATAGTTGTGCGATGTGATAGTTGACATTTGTTGAAAAGAAAGACAGGCAAATCTCATAGAAACCAGGGTCTACACTACATATATGTACTGAGAGTGATCTGTGGAACTTCAAATCCTAGACTTTCTTTTTATTTTATTTTTTTAAGTTTATACAATAAAATTTATTTAAAAAAATATTGCAAAGTCACAGTAATATCCTTCAATAGTTATTAAATATAATAATATTATAGTACTCATTAGTAACTGTAAGTACATTTATATTTAACTGACTTATTCTATAGTTAATATAAAATATGTTTAGTATATGCATAACATATAGATGCAATATTGAACATCATCATAATTAATACTAAGTGCATTGAATCTCAACAAAGCTCATACTTTTCTTTTCATTTTTTTCAATAAGCAGAACAACAATATGAACTAACTAGCACCCTCAGAGCTCCCAGGGACTAAAACACCAACCAAAGAGTACACATAATGAGAGTAATGGCTCCAGCAGCATACGTATAGTACAGGGTGGGCAAGTTGGTCATCAATGGGAGGAGAGGTCCTTGGCCCTGTGAAGGTTCTATGCCCCAGTGTAGGGGAATGTCAGGGCCAGTAGGCAGGAGAGGGTGGGTTGGTGAGCAGGAGGAGGGGGAAGGGAACAGGTTTTTTTGTTTTCTTTTTGTTTCTTTTCTTTTTGTGGAGGGGAAACTTGGAAAGGAGATATCATACCATCAGAAATTTCCAATCATAGCTGAGGGATTTTAAGATTACTGCAGAAAAATTTTCTGTTTTAATTTTTCTCTAGAATAATGAGAGCTTTTCCAGAAAGTTTTTTTTGTTTTGTTTTGTTTTTGTTTTTCAAGACAGGGTTTTTCTGTATAGCTCTGGCTGTCCTGGAACTCACTCTGTAGACCAGGCTGGCCTCAAACTCAGAAATCCGCCTGCCTCTGCCTCCCAAGTGCTGGGATTAAAGGTGTGTGCCACCACCAACCGGCTTCTAGAAAATTAAATTGCATTTTGTCACACTCCCCATAATATTATGTCTTAGGAACATGACTTCAAATTGTGAATTATCTATTTTCAACAAAATTGGGAGCATTATTATATTTTTCCCATGACTAAGCAGTGTGATATATTTTTCTTATTTATCAAAGCAAGTAAAAAGTCACCCATAATGTAGTGTTTTACAACTCATGTTACCTCTTGTGCTTAATGAGAAAATTTATATGCTGCTTTCTCTTGCTGGTTTAATTAATTTTTATTTGGATTCTGAGAGATAGTTGCAAGACAAGCTCAAATATGTGCATTTTGGCCAAGGTGGCCTGATATGGTCCCAAGTTTTGATATGGACACCTCCAACTAAAATAAGGCAGTTGGGGGCATCCATAGCTAAACTTGATTTGTGGCAAAGTTATTGAGGAAATAAGAAGCAAAGGTTTTATACTTTTATCAGAAATAGAATATAATAACAATCGCTTAGATCAAAGGAGTTGTAGTTGCCAGGACAAAACAAAGTTTGCAAGCTATACAAGATACATTGATCTCTAAAACCAATTGTCCTGTCAAGCTTGTACTTGGGAACTACTAAAGGAACATACAGAGAAACACAAAGGAGCCTGGATGCTTCACTGCCTAAAGGAGTGCATCAGTCTCTCAAGAACTGGAAGGCACGTTGCGTTCCAGCAGTCGTGAACTCTAACCTGAAAAAACCTACGGCACCTACATGCTTCTCAAGCTATGTAGGCCAAGCCAACTCCATGGTTCTCTACACTTGTGAGGTGACAACTTTCAAACAGTTAAAACATTCACAATAATAATCTCAAGAACCCTCACAGTGCTGGCTACATTAGATGTGTATACACTCTTAATAATATCCACAATTACTGGTAAAGGCCTACAGAGGACTAAGCTATCATTGATGGTGGCAGAAAGTTTCAAAAATTCTCCCCTTACTGAAGATATGTTGGCAGTTTATCTACTGGAGGAGGGAGAATTATTCTTTTTTTGGGGGGGGGTGACTCCTTATTATGTTTTACATGCTTCATTCAGTTGCCCCATATCAATGCATATACATACAGTAATACATCAACTTCATTGAATATTTTTAAAAAGTGGAGGAACAGGAGGACTAGGAAAAGGAAGAGAAGATGTGAATTAGAGAAGGGAACAAAATATGTTGTAGGGTTCCAAGGGACATTCAATCAATTAGGTGAATGAGGGCTATACGTGATCATATTCTCTACTATTCATGTATGAAATTATCAATGAATACATTCTTTTTATTGTTGTTTTTCGAGGTAGGGTTTCTCTGTGTAGCTCTGGCTGTTCTGGAACTCACTCTGTAGACCAGGCTGGCCTCAAACTCAAAAATCCACCTGCCTCTGCCTCCTAAGTGCTGGGATTAAAGGTGTGTGCCACCACCGCCTGGCTATGAATACATTTTTTAAATGTATACAAATGAATGATAATCTCCAAAACATTTCCAAGGATCTGGGCCCATTAACATTGGGAAGAATAGATATAGACATAGAAGATATAGACATAGGTAATGTAGATATAGATGTAAGATTCTTGCCTATGGAAGCAAGAGGGCATTCTCTGAATAATATTGTTGAAATAAAAGAAGTTTTGTGAAGTGATGTCAATTTAATAGTCATTAGTGAATTGTGCACAGCCTTACCTATATTTAAATGTGTGAATGAACTATATATGACATAGAAACACAGAAAGTGTATCCCATTTCCAAAAGTATATTACTCACATGCATAAATGTTGGTCAGTATTTGATCCTAAAAAGATGTATTTCACATTTCCTAGAGACTAGATTATTGAAAAGGCCTCTACATTCACTACTACTTGCTTTTAAATAAAGTAGCTACAGTACAGGAACTAAAAGCAGTGTTGTGTCCTTTTAGATGAGGTTAGGAAATTAATAATATAAAGTATTTACGTAAAGAAGATATACTGTCTGAGGTTGATCAGTGCACTAACTCATCAGTGACATTTTCCCCAATGACCAATAACAAAGCTGGAATGTAGTAAGGGGGAGACAACAGTTGAAAATGACTACAAGCTGAAAGTTATGAGATAGAAATGTACTAAAGCAAATAAGCTCTGAGGAATAGGGAGGAAGTGTTCAATCAATTGAAATCTATTTTTTGAAATCTCATACTTGTATATTGCTTTACTCAAACAAGAATAAAATTTTACATTGGCTGCAGCTTGGAGAGAAGAATAAAAAATTTAAGCCACACATTCTTCACAGGGTGACAAACTTATTTATTGAATTATTATTTTTATGATGAACTGTTATCTATCCTTCTATTGTTCTATCTATCTGCATATATACATATGCAGATATAGATATACCTATCTAATATGCCCAATCTGTACCAAAAATTGAAATGTATATACCTTAAGAACTCTTTCCAATTGTCACACTGCCAATTCTTTCTTCAACCACTGTGGTAACAACCTGTTCATGGCACATTTTACATGAAGATTTCACAGAAACCTGTGTGCACTCAATGAGCTGGGATCAAGCACTGGATCTGTGGGACAGCTTGGACTGCAAGATGGATATGGCCATTGGATATAATATTGAGAAAAGACTGGAAGTTTTTAAAATGTCTCTAATGAAAACATTCATTGTGCTCTGCTATAATCCAACACTGGTTGCTCATGACTGTCTCAAACGCAGAAGTGTACTCTCATACCAGAAGTTAACCTTCTGGTCCCTGAATGCAAAGTTCACTTTAGATTCTTCCTCAGAGAGATTCTAATTCAGAAACTTTATAAAACATTTAAAATACTTTTAGGTTATTATTCTTGGAAATTCATTATTTGATAATATATGTTAGTCTCCTTCTTAAAATGAAAAAATGAAGCTCATACAATTAGCATGTCTTAAATATACAAACAAGTCAGAATTGAAGTAAATTTAAACCCAGGTACCAATAAGACTCCTTAATCATGATGTAAAATGTATTAGGCTCAGATCTGGTAAAGGAGATAATTAAGGTTTTTCAGGTAATTCATCAGAAATAACTTCACAGTCCAAATTATTATAAGTACACAAGAAAAATAATTTTTTCATAATTTCCAAACATGAGATGTTGTTGATTTACCCTACCTCTTTCTGTTTTTCAAACTGCTCTTGGAGGGTTGTATCTCTAAGCTAGAAGGGCCAGCTCTCCTGCGCTGAGGTTCAGTCCTCTTAGCTGGCAGAAGACATGGTGTCCTGGGTACTGCTGCCCAGGTAGATGCCTTCAATATCTGCAAAAACTACTCCATCCTGAGAGCATATTTCTTTTTTATTTTTGGGAACACTGTGTCCCATCGTTATTCAGGTTCACAGCTGTAGGGAGCTATACCTTTCTCTGGTTGGTCCCTTAATTTTACCTGCAGCTTTATAATTAGCTGCTTCTTAAAACTCCCATTAATTACCCCATTTTTGAATGTACCATCTGTTTCCTCCTGAGTCTGCCTCATAATAATAGAGACAAAAAAAATCCTAAAGCTGTAATATCCTTAAGTAAGACACTACTGGAAGTAATTATGGACATATTATCCATTGGTGATATGGGAAGATATTTATTGAGTATTAAAAGTGACTAGTCTTTTATTAAGAAGGAAAAAAATATAAGTATCACTTATGGGCTAAAGAGAATATGTGGATTAAAACGTTAGAAGTAAATTTCTAAATTGACTTGGTAACTAAATATATGTCCTTGACATTTGTAATTTAATTCATATGTACATAAATAAATAAATAAATAAATAAATAAATAAATAAATAAGAATCACTTTTTCAAAGTTGCTGCTCCTTACTAGAAAATTATTTACCTAACGCCGTTCCCAGAATTTAAAATGAGGACAATGTCCTGAAGGTTACACTGATATGCCCTTGATATAAATTGTCACATGCATTGATTATAGAGATATACACTATAAATTTTGTGACTTTAAATTTCAAAGTACATTTTTGTTTAGAAAAGCATTGTTCCTAGCACATATAGTTTTGCATTAAATGGACTTCATTCTGGGCACACTCTCCCATATAATTTTAATTTAAAGTTAAATTTTATGGATATATTGCCATGAAATCTAATCCTAATAAAGAGAATTTCAGAAACAGCTTTAGGTCTGGAGATTTATAAAGCTGGAGAGTAGCAGATTAATCGAGTAGAAAGTATAAAGTGCAGCTATTGCATGTCTGGCTCCTGTTAGACATGGTGTTCACATTCCTATTACCTGACAATTGTGCAATATTACTCTTATCATTTTTCTTCTTATTAGAAAATGTTCATTTTATAAATCACAGTGTTTTACAGTTTAGTTTTATTTAGTAATAAATAACCTTGCACAACTTCTACAACTGGTACAAGTCCCGTATATAAATCTTTTCTTCTCTTAATATATTTTTAGGAAAAAAAGATTTTGCTCAAATAAGGATAGGAGTCTTGACTTTGATAATCTAGCTAACATTTTTAATAAATTTTACTTAATTAATATTCCAGTATGAGAACATAATTAGAATAGTGAAATAGATTGAACCATGGTACGACTACTCAAATTGTCTGAACTTTTAAAATTCTACCCTGTACTGGATAGCTCTCTTCTTTAACACTGTGGTTCTTGGTATTTAGAAAAGGAACAGATTATTTTAATTTTAATCCTCCCCTAGAGTGTTTTCTATTTTTCAATATAGTTAATTTCAGAAAGCTGCAGAACTCATAAAGAAACATACAGACAATTGTACTAATTTTTACCATGGACAAAAGATACATTTCTCCTAGAACCACCTACCCTTAGACTCTTTCTTATACTTGATATTCTTTCTTCCTCTTCATTTTGATCTTAATAGGCATCGCTATATCTTTAAAACTTATTCTCTCTGAACATGCAGCCCACAGTTATAGCTTTTGTTCTGCCCTTCATATTTGTAGAGTATATAAGTGAAATAATATGGAATACTTTTAATATCCCATTTTTTGGTTAAATATTATTTATGCTATATTTATAATGACTTTAGGTATGACCATAATGTGTTTGCATATATACTATTAATGCATAATGCTAAGTACCTCACCCCAGAAATGGCTTATTTCCTTTACTTGATAGTGTGGGGAAATCTTTTACTTGTGTCATATTTCAAAGAAGAAATAGCACATGATTCACTAGACAGAACCAAGACAGAAACTATTCATTTCAGAAAACTTCATGATTTTTAATCATGTACCAAGTGCCTTTTAGCACTACTTTATCCCAGTTACTCTACATTTACATAAGTTATAATTAATTTTTGAATTATTTTCCTAGATTTGTAAAGTAGATTTAATTCCAAAGTTCAACATAAATAATGCGCTAATATGCTCTGAATATTCATAAAGACGATAGGCATGATGAAGTAATGTAGGGAACACATGAGAAAAATACAGGAGTTGCTGGCTAATTAGACATTGTACATTAATAGATAGTTTGTTACCAGTGATTCTGGGTCAAGAGACCTAAATGACTTACAGCAAGAGAGAAGTATATTAACTCTGACAAATAAGGAGGAATTTTCCCTGGTGGAGTATTACATGTGCAAATGAATCATTATGAAAACTGTTAAATAAATCAAGATGTCAAGAGACAAGAAGCAATCAACCCTGCAAGTGAGAATCTTTGCTATCAGAGTTAAGAAGTGTATATACAGGTCATTTTCAAGTAAGTGATCATTGTCATAGAAATTGATATATTATGTATGTACTGGAGAAAATAATAAAATAACTTCATATTCAAAACATGCTCATGATATCATTTCCTTTCAAATCTTAGTAATACCCCATTGTGGAAATGTACTGTATTTCTTTATTCATTTTTAGTTCAACTTATTTCCACTTTCTGGCTATTATGAAAAAAAAAAAAGCAAGTACCCTTGTGGTAGAATAGAGGATCCTTTGGGTATGTGCTTAGGAATGGCACAGCTAAGTCTTGAGATAGTTTGATTCCAATTTTTCTGAGAATCCTCCATATTTATTTTCAGAGTAGCTGTACAAGAAGTGAAGCACTACTAGTCAGCAATGAAGAAATGTTCTCTCATGCTCCATAGCCTAGCTAGCATGAGCTGTGTCATTTCTGACAAGTAGAGGGTATCTCTTAAAGACATTTTGATTTCTATTTCACTGATTATTAATGATGTTGAACACTTCTCTAAGTTTTTCTAAGCCATTTGAGGTTATTCTTTTGATAATTCTCCATTAACATGTACCCCATTTTTAATTGGGATATTTGTTGATGTTTAGTTTCCTGACCAGAACCATTTCTTAAAGATCCTTCTTTTTTTCTGTTGCATATTTCTAGCTTCTTTATCAAATATCAGGTATTCATGGGTCTGCCAGGATTGCTAGCAGATCTTTGATTTGGTTCCATTGATCAATATGTCTATTTTTGTGCTAGTACTCTGCAGTTTTTGAATTAGTACAGCTCTGTAGTACAGCTTGAAATAGGTGACGGTGATACATTTAAGTTTTTTCTTGTAAGGGATTGTATTAGTTATCCTGAGTTTTTGGTTTGTCCAAATAGATTGAGTATGGTCCTTCTAAGGTCTGTAAAAATTGTACTGGAATTTTGCATTGAATGGTGGAGACTGTATTGAGTCTATCGATTGTTTTTGGTAAGATGACCAGTTTTACTACATTAATCCTACTGGTTCATTTGTATGGCAGATCTTTTCCATCTTTTGGTATCTTCAAATTCCTTCTTCAAAGACTTGAAATTTTTATCACATAAATCTTTCACTTGCTTGGCTGGAGGTACTCAAAGATTGTTATATTATTTGTGGCTACTGTGAAGGGTGTTTGTTCTCTGATTTCTTTCTCAGCCACTTTTGTCACTTATATGTACAAGAGCTACTAAAGTTTTCTTTTTTTCTTTTTTTAATCTTGGTTCCAGCCACTTAGCTGAAGGTGTTTATCAGATGTAGGAGTTCCCTGCTAGAAATTTTGAATCACTTATGTATAATATCATATGGTCTGCAAATAGTGATACTTCACTTCTTCCTTCCCAATGTGTATCTGGCTGATCTCCTATAGTTGTCTTATTACTCTAGGCAAGATTTCAGGTAGTCAAGCAAAATCATTGTTAGAAAGACCAAAGAGACTTCATCCAGCAACTATTTGGAGCAGAAACAGAGACTGACAGACAGAGGATTTTGGGGAGGTCAGTAGAGGAGAAAGAGAAAAGATCAGAAGAATCAAATGGTTAATGGAACACAAAATCAACTGGCTGGGACTCATCAAGGCTTTCAAAAATAAGGTAGCTATGTGACTATGACTTAGGTTCTCTACATACTTGTGATCTCTGAATAGTTAGGTGTACTTTTGACAGTTCTAACACTTGGAACAGGGTCCACCCTGGATCAGTTGTCTGCTTATGGAACACTATATATTCTAATGGGTTCCCTATCCAGTCATTATGTGATGATACATACCTGGACATATAGTAGCTTATTATGGCCTACTTAGTTGATTTCCCTAGGATGCTTTCTCTGGTCTGAGGGGAAGAAGGTTGTGTGAATGTTGGAAGAAGGGAGAGTTAGAGTAAGAGACTAGGGGAGATAGGGAGGAGAACTAATCAGTGTGTAATATATGAGAATATAAATTTTTTTCAAAAGTCACATTTTATTCCCAGTGTGATTTAAAAACAAACTTTCTTCACAAAGTCATGTTATCTTATACTATCTTGCTGTAATTAATGACTAAATTGTCACTGTAAGAAAACTTATTCCTCATGCGATCTCTTTAATAATTTCCAAATTATAAGTCATGATATCAATCACATCAATCTAAGTCATTTCAATCTCCTAGCCAATGGATTTACCATCAAAAAATTAAAACTAGCCAGGCAGTGATGCTGCAAACATTTAGTCCCAGCACTTGAGAGATAGGCAGGCAGGTGTCTGAGTTCTGTAGCCTAGTCAGGACAGCGAGGACTATACAGAGAAACCCTCTCTTGAAAAAACAAAGAAAATAAATCAAAAACAAAAAACAAAAATATTAAAACTATTCACTAAATTAGAGTGATATGATTCAACAATATTCATGACAGTGTTAGTTTTTTAAAGCATTTACTTGCACATTGAACATTAGAACTCACACATGCTAGACAAGTGCCAGTATTCAGTTGCCTTAAAAGGCAAGATATTCTCATCTTTCGCTTTTAAAATCAGATATGTCATGCATCTTTGCAACTGCGTTTTAACATAAGTAAATAAAAATAATGAACCACAATTTACAGAAAGAAAATTAAATTTAGCATTATTTTTAAATATATATTTATTTATATTTTGAAATATATACATACATACATGCACACACTCACATGGGCACACACATGCATAGGCACATATATATGCATACATACTTTCTTGCTTTTCCTGCATAGATGTACACTCCATGTGTGACTGATGTAGGTAGAGGACAGATTGAATGGTATACCCTGAAACTGGAGTTTCAGAAAGGTGGTGAAGTATCATGAAAGTGATGTGAATTAAACACTGGTCCTCTGAAGAACATCCAGTACTCCTGACCACTAAACTCCTTAATCTGCAGTCCTGCATCATTCTTTTTCATTTCACGTCACTTGTTCCTTTCTTTGCCTCTTTTTATTTTTAAGGACAGTCTTCATTTTTTTCCACCTATGCTTTGTTCTGTTTCAACAAACAATTAGCTGAATTAGCTTCTTAAGTCTTATTTTATAACACTAGTTAAGTCAACACTATTTTCTTACAAATTCATCCATAACAAAACAATGGTTTTATTTCCTTTCATTTATTTATTTTTTTACACTCCAGATTTTATTCTCCACCCCACCCTACATCTACCCTCCAACTGTTCCCTATCTCCTACATCATCTCCACCCTCCTGTCTCCACAAGGATGTCTCTACCACCCACCACCACCCAACCAGACCTCTAAACTCCCTGGGGCCTCTAGTCTCTTGAGGGTTAGGTGTATCTTCTCTGACTGAACCCAGCAGTCTTCTGCTGTATATGTGTTGGGGGCCTCATATCAGCTGGTGTATGCTGCCTGATTGGTGGGCCAGTGTTTGAGAGATCTCAGGGTCCAGGTTAGTTAAGAGTGCTGGTCCTCCTACAGGGTTGCTCTCCTCAGCTTCTTCCAGCCTTTCCCTTATTTCAACCACAGGGGTCAGTATCTTCTTTCCATTGGTTGGGTGCAAATATCTGCATCTTACTCTTTCAGCTGCTTGTTGGCTATTCCAGAAGGCAGTCAGGATAGGGCCCTTTTTTCAAATAGGGGGCAACTAATGAGTACATACAAATTTGGAGCAAGGTGAGAGGAAATATTAGCATTTAAGATTTTTTTTTCATTTTTTTCCCAGCTAGGTAAAATGTAGAAATGATTCTGACACTCTAACAGCTATCTTGGATTCTGATTCCTGATAATGAAAGTGCCAACAAACCAACTGTGAAATAGTCTATCCCTGCTCCTTTTACCAAAATAAACAAAGATTTTTACTTATTTAACTGCTCAATGTCAAGTCCTTTCACTAGTGGAACTGCACATTGACAATGCATGCTACAACTAAATACTCAAAAACATTGTCTCTCAAATTGTATAACCCACAAAGCAACTTGTGTGCAGAACATTGATAAATTTCCTACCATTTCTCCATTTTTCTTGTCCATTTTGTGAACATGAGGAAGCAATAATGAAATTTTACTTTCTATTAAAATTGTATTTGTATCGAGGTTTTGTCTTTTACTATCTATTGTAATGCTAAGTGTTCTCCCCATCCACCCCTGTAAAGACCAGGAATCTGAGCATGCTCTCTGGGACTATGCTCTCAATTCAATTCTAATTGGGGAATAAAGATGCCAACAACTAATAGCTGGACAGAAGAGACATATTGGTGGAGATTTCATTGACACAAAGAAAGGAGCCCACAAGGATAGAAGGAGCCACCATAGGAGAGGAATGTACAGGAGGAAGAGAGAGAGTTGGCATGGAGTAGGATTAAAGTAAATCTGACCCTGTGGGCTGGCCAATTGGAGCTAAGAGCATCTAAGGCAAAACATAGTAAATAGTAATTAATAAGCTGGTCTTATAAGTAGGGAAATAGATTCTAAGAGCATGGAGGGTAGGCTATTGTGCTGTCTAAGGCATATTTAAAAATAAAGAGGTTGTGTGCATGCTTTTTATCCAGGACTTAGTGACCAAAGGCAGGGAGGAAGCTCCAGGCTCCAAATTTTTAAAATTTTTACTTCATTATATGTATGGTAGCGATTTCCAGAAAATTTATGGAGGAGGCAGATGATACAAAATTGGCCTATGACAAATTCCACAAAATTTATGTAATATTGGTAAGACCATAAACACTAAAAAAATTAAAATCTTTTATGTATTATTCTTTATGTAACTAAAATATAATTGGGTAAAAATTTCAAGAATATCCATCCAAAAGATAGATGATGTTCATCTAATAATATTCAGTTGAGTTTTTAATTATGCATTCTACATCAGAAAAAGAAAGATTAAAAATTACTTCTGATATGTTCTCCTAAAAACAACATAGGATCTACTTTTATATGTTATGTTAGAAAATACATGCAGAGATTTTTTAAAATTTCATTTTAAAGAAAATAGAAAATCCATATTAACAATGTGAGAGATAAAATTCCATGAGATTTAAAATAAAAAGAAATCTCCAGGGTGAATGTAGAGAGACACATATGAACATATTACTGCATGAAATAACTATGACCCAAGGCATGGAATTGTACTGTGTTGATACAATAAAAAATAAGTTTGTCTTATCTGACTTATCATGAATAGATTGAAAACAAAATAGAACTACAAACAATGCATTAAAAATTAAAATAAAATTACAAAACAGAGAATTCATTAGTTATAGCAAATAGATTAAAATAATTGTTTGAATCATAACAGAGAACAATTTCTATTTTTTTCTGAAATTCAGAGAATTCCATTGCATATAAAATATATTAATGTTGCTAATGTTTGAAGAATATTCATCTATATTCCTGTCTTTTCTCATTGATGGAAACAAGAAACTAAGAGGAAAGGAAGTAGAGGAAAGATACATTGGAGGGGAAGCCATGAACATAGTTGATTTGCTCATATCTGAATAGATTAGGAAAGACTATAACATAATAGTTTCATAATAACTGCATGAAAGGAAGAGAGAAGATCAGGGAGGAGAAAGATAAATAGCATGTTAGCTGCAGGCTTTTATTGGTCAAGGCAGGGCATGTGATAGAATCTGAGTCAGTAGATTTAATGAATGACACTTGTGTGCAAGTACACCAACAACATTTTACAGCCACTCTGAAAACAATGAAATTTAAGTATAAAGTAACACACACACACACACACACACAAACACACACACATACACAAACACACAGTGTAAAATCAAGAGTAGAGTGTAACATTCTGTTTGATGCTAAAATACTACAATGGACACTTTCAAAATTATTTTCCAATTTATTAATCAGTTTACATTTAAAGAAATGTGATTAAAAAATGTGTCCATAAAACTACTTAGAAAAATCAAATAATAAATCCAGCTTATCTCATGCATGATTTTACTCCAAGAAATGAAAGAAAGTATTAATTTACAAGGATTATATATTATTATCTACATAAAATATTTGGGTTTTGATGAATATTGTAAGAAGTAAGAGTAAATAGTGCAAAAATAGTCTAGTGTTAAGAAACAAAATCAAAAGCAAAATTACTGACAAAAATGATACATATTTTAAATCATTAGAAAGAAAATTTATTATAATTCAGATCTGTCTATATAACATTATTTGTATGTATCTTCTCAGGATTTATCATCTGGTATTAGATATTCAATGATATTTATATTTTTAAAATAAATGAAATAAATCATCTTATTCTAAAAGAAAAATAATTTTGATCAATAATTAAGTGATTTTATTTAAGAAGTCGATGCTGCACATTTTCAGGTGGTCACTTAACACAGAGATTAAAAGTGTGCAACAATCATTTGTTCTTTTGAAAATAACCAGAGGGAAGGAGTTTGTTTTATGTGACAGATCCAAATGAAGTATTTGAGGTGATGGAAATGCTAATTACCTGTACCTGGTAAATACATATTGGGAACTACTTATTAAACATGCACCAAATTATAATACTGTATGATGCAATAGGCAAAATATTTTTGTCTATTTCACCTACTGATTATGTTATAATTTCTAAAACTTTTCACAACTGCATTTCTAATAACAATATTTTAGCTAATTCACTGTGTCTACAAATTTCCTTCAGAGTACATGATAAATATCAGTTTCCTGATGTCTTCTAGCTTTTACTTATTTTACATTATTTGTTCCTGTTTCTACTTTCTACATTTTCTTAATAGATCTTAATATCAATGGACTCAATTCCCAAATAAAAAGACATAGACTAACAGACTGGTTACGTAAACAGGACCCAAATTTTTGCAGACACTACCTCAGAATAAAAGGCTGCAAAACAATTTTCCAAGTAAATGGTTCCAAGAAACAAACTGGAGTAGTCATTCTAATATCAAATAAAATCAACTTTCAACCAAGTTAAATCTACCAAGATGAACTCTCAATTTTGAACATGTATGTTCCAAATTCAAGGGCACCCACATTCATAAAAGAAACTTTGTTAAAGCTCAAAGAATACATTGTACCTCACATAATAATATTGGGAGACTCCAACACCCCACTCTCATTAATGGACAGATCTTGGAAATAGAAACTAAACAGAAACACCGTGAAACTAACAGAAGTTTTGAAACAAATGGATTAAGCAGCTACCTATAGAATAGTTTATCCTAAAACAAAAGAATATCCCTTCTTCTCAGCACCACACAGTACCTTCTCCAAAACTGACCATATAATTGGTCACAAAACAGGCCTCAAAAGATACAGGAAGATTGAAATAATTCCATACATCCTATCAGATCACCATGGACTAAGACTGGTCTTCAATAACAACAAAAATAATAGAAAGCCCACGCCCACGTACATGTAGAAGCTGAAGAACACTCTACTCAGTGATAACATGGTCAAGGAAGAAATAAAAAAAAAAGACTTTTTAGAATTTAATCAAAATGAAGCCACAACATACCCAAACTTATGGAACACAATGAAAGCAGTGCTAAAAGGAAAACTCATAGCTCTGAGTACCTCCAAAAGAAACTGGAGAAATCATACTTTTGCAGCTTGACAGTACAACTAAAAGCTCTAGAACAAAAAGAAGTAAATAGAGCCAAGAGAAGTAGAAGGCAGGAAATAATCAAACTTGCAGCTGAAATCAACCAAGGAGGAATAAAAGAACTATGCAAAGAATCAACCAAATCAAGAGCTGGTTCTTTGAGAAAGTCAACAAGATAGATAAATCTTCAGCCAAACTACCAGAGGGCACAGAGACAGTATTGAAACCAACAAAATCAGAAATGAAAAGGGAGAGATAACAACAGAAACTGAGGAAATCCAAAAAATCATCAGTTCCTACTACAAAAGCAAATACTCAACAAAACTGGAAAATCTGAATGAAATGAACAACTTTCTAGACAGATATCAGGCAACAAAGTTAAATCAGGATCAGATAAGTAATCTAAACAGTCCCATAACCCCTAAAGAAATAGAAGCAGTCATTAAAAGTCTCCCAACCAAAAAAAGCCCAGGAGCAGATGGGTTTAGTGCAAAATTCTATCAGACCTTCAAAGAGGACCTAATATCCTTCAAACTATTCCACAAAATAGAAAGAAAAAAAAAAGGAACTCTATCTAAATAGTTCTATGAAACCACAATTAATGCTGATACCAAAACTGCACAAAGTACCAACAAAGACAACTTTACTCCAATTTCCCTTATGAATATCAATGCAAAAATACTCAATAAATTCTCCCAATTGAATTCAAGAACCTTCAAAACCATCATTCAACACAATCGAGTAGGCTTCATCCCAGGGATACAGGAATTGTTCAATATATGGAAATTCATCAATGTAATCCACTATATAAACACAATCAAAAAAGAAAAAAAACACATGATCATTTCATTAGATGCTGAGAAAGCATTTGACATAATCCTACACCCTCTATGATAAAAGTATAGGAAACATCCGGAATTGGAGGCCCTTACCTAAACATTGTAAAAGCAATACACAGAAAACCAGTAGCCAACATCAAAGTAAATGTAGAGAAACTTGAAGTAATCCCATTAAAATCTGGGACTAGATAAGCCTCTCCCTAACTGTTCAATATAGTACTC
>JADRCD010174275.1:0-10117 GCA_019843815.1 Montemys delectorum | reverse complement strand
TCTCTCTCTCTCTCTCTCTCTCTCTCTCTCTCTCTCTCTCTCTCTCTTTCTCTCTCTCTCTCCTTCCCCCCCTCTCTCCTTTCCTCCTCCATCTTCCCTCTCCCTGTCCTTCTCCATCTCTCTCTCTCTCTTCCCTACTTGATCCAGGCTGGCCTCTCCTTCTCTTCCCCTCTCCTCTCTCTTTCTGTCCTGTCCACTTCCTCTGCCTCTACCCACTTTCCAGGTACCCTGTTGCTCTGCTTCCTGGCTCCCTTCCCCCAATAAACTTTTTTTGTCTTGTGGCTTGTCCCAGGACCCCTCTGCAGGGCCTGCTGTGCTCCTTCCAGCCCCACTAAACTACCTCCTTTTATGAAACACAATAGGCTTGAGTGATCCTTGAGGGACAACTGGTCCACTGAGTAAAGTCAAGGTCCTCAAGTTCAAATTGCCTGGCAGCAGAGTTCTGAGGAGCACTCCTGGGGCAGGGGGATACCGCCAGTGGGGCCCCATTCCCCTTTTCAAATTCAGTAGTCTTGTCAGAAGAGCTTCTGATGAGGAAGGGGCATGCTGGGCCAAAGGGTTAAAAGGAGAAAAAGAGCACATTTATAAAAAGTACTGAGGTAAGTTTATTCCCACCTCCTTGTCCAGGAAAGGCTGCAACAGGCAGAGATCATGTGACACCAAACCCAAAACTTCTTTCCTCGTGTTGGGGAACTGGCTGCTTTGATTAAATCTTAATTCAAAGGCTGCAGGTTAAGTTGTCATGCCATAGAAGTCTTAGTAGCTACGAAGCCCTCGTGCTAGTCATCGCAAGTCACAGCTGTCTTGTTTTTTTAAACAGGTGTCCTTTATCAAGATAACATAAATTTACTGACAAAAGGAAATTCGTGGACAGCCTGGAGGGGAAGCACGAGGAAAGAGTGAATGGCTCTGCTAAAAACATCGCCCCACACCCAGGAGAAAGTCTCCCTGCCCTGGAAGTCAATTCACCTTCCAGGCTCCCCACTCAACTACCATCTGTTAGGAAACCCCTGGCACAAGAGCGGCAGGCAAGAAAGCCACAGGAGGCTCGGAAGTCTGTGAGCCTACGAAAGTTAGAAGCCAGAAGGCTCCAGGGCATGGCTAAAAATAGAACTTATCAGATGGATTAAAGTCCCTCCCGAGAATGTTATCTCTCCCCACAGGAGGGTGGGGGGGAAAGCCTGTCAAGGGGAACACAGGCCACAGGATGAATAAGCAGAAAAATAGGAGGAAATGACTGAGCCAATGCACCCGGGCGTGCGTGCTGTACGAGCGCTGGGGTGCTGGCTAAGACAGCGCAGCTGGGAGCCCAGAATCAGAGAATTTGCTGAGGCAGGACACTCCCCAAAGCAAGACACTGCCAAGTTGGGAGTGGAGGGGAGGAAGCAGTTTGTCCTTCCTTCCCGCCTTTTCAGAATTGTGGTGTTCCCGGTTTTCTTGGATATTACCTTTTCAAGCCATTTAAAAAAGAAAAAGAAAAAAAGAAAAAAGGTTTCTTGGGAAAGTCCTCCTTCCAGCATTTTATGCGCACACCCGGTGAAATTTCCCAAATTCGATAGTTGGTGAATCCTTAGATCCTTCCCAAGTTCCTGTCGCTTTCTCGCCCCGCCCCCCCCCCCCCCCCAGCTCGGCTTGGAGTGGGTGGAACCAGAGAGGCTTCCTAGAGCCACCTCCACAACAGTGAGATAGATACCAACACAGGATGTCCAGATCCCTCCTCTCTTCAGTCCTCTTCCCCAGAAGTCCTCAAGAAAGGCTCTTCTACTCCTTAATCCCAAATTACCTTTGACATCTACACATACACACACACACCAGTCAGAAACACAAACATGAGACTTCTTCCCAAACTGTGTAGTGTTTTAATCAGCTCAGTATTTATCCACTCCTAGAGCATTTTTTCTAAAATTGGTAAAACATTGTTAATAGGATACAACAGTGTTCCCTAAATATCAGAGATGCCTTTTTTAAAAGAATCACAAAATGGCCCCTATAAATGTTCCAAAAAAGAGCCAAGTGTAGTGGCATACACATCTTTAATGCAGGTGGATCTTTGTGAGACCAGCCTGGTCTACAGAGTGAGCTCCAAGACAGCCTAGGCTACACGGAGAAACCCTGACTTGGAAAAGCATACCCTGTCCCCGAAATAATAAGAAAAGGGGAGAGGAAAAAAAAAAGCACTCAGGAACATAAGAGTTGACTTCCAGGAGTTAGGAGAAAGGCTTCCCGGAGAAAGGTTATCTGTCTTAAGTGGGAAAAGCACCAAAGGTCAACTTTTTTTTTTTTAGTCTTATTTCAACACAGTTGTTCACACCATTAAGTAGGCTGACGGCTGTGTGTCACAAGGTAGGAATCTAAGTGTGTCAGGAAGAAAAGGCAGCGTTGTTCCCTTTCATCCCTGGAAAGTGTACCTGACACAGGAACACAAGGAGGGCATCGGGTACACTGGCTAAAGGCTCCAAACTGCACCCCAGTGTTGTCCACGCCAAACTACCAGTGCTGCCTAACTCTGCCTCAAGGGGGAAGGATGTACTCCAAACATCTCAAGCCCAAAAGGCCAACTTTGGGTAGAAACCCAAAGTCCCCGCTCAGTTTCGTGAGGCAGGCAAAGGAAACCCTGTTTAAGCAGCAAGAAAGCCTTCTAGGGCAAAGCTGGGGCTTCTGCACTCGAGTGGCTTTTACTGAATAAGGAATACTCCTTTAGGTGGAACCCTTGTGAATAAGCCATTACGGGGAGGGACAATTTTAAAATGCAGCAGCACCGGGCATTGAAAGCTCGCCTCTCCCGACCCTGTTCGCGCTCTTTCTTTGCCATCCACTATGCAGGAAGGAACAGAGACAACAAGGAACTGGAGGTCTGGAGTCCAATCCTGTTATGCTACTCCATCACCGTAACCTTGGCAGAGCCACCTAAGTGTTCTGAGTTGTTTCCTCATCCTGCAGGGAGGAAGAGCTGCCTCATTGTGGTTACAAAGAACAGCAGTGTGTGTCCACGTAGCACAGGCCCCAGGCACACAGGTACCTGAGGCCTCCAACTCCGCCCATTGTTGTAGGGTTCCAGACGTGACTCTTTGCCTGTCTTTGGCCTTGCAAATGTAGAGGCAATGACCCGTGGTAAATAAAGGGTGCCTTTTAAAGGGCCCAGGGATGCAGTAAGAAGCACCGTATTAGAAGTCATGTTTGGACCGGGCAAGATTAACTGGCCTGGCCATGTAAACCAGCACGTATTATTCCACGGGGTTCAAGTGTAAACTTCAAGTGTGGCTTTAGCTTGAAGGGAGTGTTGGTTTCCACTCTGCCCAATGTTCCTTCCACACCACACAAAAAATGTAGGGCAGAAGCTGAGCTAATTTTGTATTTTTTTTTATTCGAAATAGCTTTGCTGAGTACAACCCTCGCACACTTGATCAAACCTAGATGTACTGGGCATGCTAACTCCTGTCTTACACAAAGTGCTTACCAGGCATGGCCGTTCCCATCACTGCTCTCTATGCACACAGAAAAATTTCAAGACCAAATGGCTGCATTCAGATGCCGTAGTCTCAAAAAAAAAAAAAAAAAAAAAAAAAAAAAAAAAGTTATAGAAGAAAACCAAAATCATGTCCAAATTGATAATTCATGATTCAGATAGCTCACAATTTAATTGGCATTAACTACTCTACTAAAGAGTTTTAAAATGTACTTAGGTAAGGAGTTTTATTTCCATGAAATTGGATCTTTGCTCCAAAATTGAATCTCCTTCTGCGGACTCTGCCCTATTCAGATGATGTAACGGTGAGGTAGGCCCTTAACATTTCATTGCCAGGAATATAAGTGAAATTGATCAGATTATTTGCCAAATAATGTTTCTTCAGCGGGACCAAGTCCTCCCCTAAGTGGACTGTGAGAGCAAGGGACAGGAGAGCAGACACTGAGAATGGCATTTTCCAGTGTGATCTTGCAGGCCTCAGATCAGCCATGAAAAATTAGTGTGCGTGAAAAGTGATTTGTTGTGTGGTTTATTAGTTTAGGGGACCTTTGTCTGGAAAGCATACACAAAGGCTAAAGAGTCATATCCCTTGTGGGGTCAAAATAATTCGAAAATGAAAGCTATAAAATGCAGAGATTAGACAGTAATAACCCGTTAGTTGTTAGGCTCTTCATCCCAGGCAGCTGTGAGAACCAAGGGAGGGGTATTCTACTTGGAACTGCACTGGCAGGCGGTAAGTGTTTCGTGGATGCTGTTAGCAATGACAATAGGCCCAGGTCCGGAGCATAAGCCTACTTTCCACTTGAGCCACAGAATGTCTCTCTGTTCCAACAGAGCCTAAAGATTGACGTGAACTCCAGACTTGATTCCTACCAGGACTATTTCATAGAACCCACCAAGGTTGGGTCTTCCCAGGGATGGGCTGGCCCTCTCCTTAGACCTCAGCAAGCTTCCTGGGAACTGTGCTGAGAAGCCCCAGTGGATGCTCCAGCAGGACCTTCCAATAGTTCAGTTCATGCTGGACTTTAGCCACAGAGGCTGAAGTAGAACAGAAGACTCCGGTGCCAGCTGATGGGGCTCACGTTCTGAGATCAAATTCTGAGCACATTTCCAGTAGCATCTTCTGTAGGGGTAACCCCCCATCCCTGGGGAAGTGGGGAGCAATCCCAGGCTCCAGCTTCTTCTAGAAAATCAGGGTTACATTGGTGGCTTAGTCCAGGACACAGCAGTGAAGTCAGAGCAGGCACCCACATTTGGCCTACAAGGCTCCCTACATTGCCTGCGTGAAAAAGTGCAGCTCAGCTGGGCCTCCTGGGAACACTGCTCACTGACTTTTGAGTTACAATAGCACCCTAGCTACCAGGTGCAGGACCTCAGGTAGTGGCTGTCACCTAACTTTTCAAAATCCTTCCCTCCTGTTCCACAGAAGATGACCCAACTCTTCACAGCCTTAGATCCAACTTTAAGTGAGGGTCTTGCGGCTAGGCTGCCATACCTCCACCTGTCTTATGACCTGGTACCTTTGTGTGGCCATCCTGACCTGCAATGTCGTCTTTTGTCTTTCCTAGGGATGGGTATCCTTTTTTTTTTTTTTTTTTTTTTGAGACAGGGTTTCTCTGTGTAGCCCTGGCTGTCCTGGAACTCACTCTGTAGATCAGGCTGGCCTCGAACTCAGAAATCCGCTTGCCTTTGCCTCCCAAGTGCTGGGATTAAAGGCGTGTGCCACCACCGCCCGGCCTGGGATGAGCATCCTTACATGTCTGTTTACAATTTTTTTTTAATTTTTAAAAAAGATTTATTTATTTATTTTATGTATATGAGTACATTACCATTGCTTTCTTCAGACATACCAGAAGAGGGCATCAGACCCCATTACGATGGTTGTGAGCCACCATATGGTTGCTAGGAATTGAACTTAGGACCTCTGGAAGAGCATTCAGTGCTCTTAACCACTGAGCCATCTCTCTAGGCCGTTTACAATTTTTAAATTACACAAGAGATGGGTATTCTCTTGGAACATCCAAACAGGGCCTGGGAGACCATCTCATGGTAATGTGTTTGCTGCAAGCCATGGCCACCCAAGTTTAAACCCCAGGCCCTTCATAAAACAAAACCTGCGCTTTCCTCTCTAGCACTGCCTCTAAGACAATCCTATCTCAGCTAAGTCAGTTACAAGTCGGTTCTTTTTGACCTGGGTCCTGACGTTGGAAAGCAGGGCATCATGCTCACACAGAAGGTTGTTTGAGGACTGAGCCATCTCAGCAGCTCCTTACCGACTTCAGAGTTGTTAAGGTTATAAGATATTTGCTAGTGTTCATTTGCTTTTTTAATGAGAGGAAATTTAATTTTCTAATTCAAAACTGGTTTAAGCATAGAGAGTATGTGTCTGGGGAGTGCTTAACTACAAACCGGACATCTGTATCACACTCTTCCCCACCAGGCTCAGAGACAAGTCTCTAAGGGAGATGACCAAAAGTCGCCTACTCTTAGAATGTTTCCAGCCTCTGAGACCTCCTGCTGAATAAGCAGTAAGAATACTTTCTGAATTCTGGTTGGCTGGTTCAACTTAGTTGTTCTGCCTCACACTCCTCTCCAAGCTGACTGATTCAAACTGGTTTCTCTCAGCTTCTGACTAAGCTGTTCTGCTTGGTCTCAATCTAACTCTGGCAATCTATTCTTATCTTCTGGATCCTTCTCATCCTCTGGCTCATTCTGTCTTCACCTGTGTCTAGCTTTTTCTCTCTGCAATCTGTCTCTGTATAACTGTTCCTATAAAAACTGCCTCTGAACTCCACAAACTGAACTGCTATGAACTCCACTTCACTCTACTGCCTCTCAACTCACTGACTCAACTGAACTGACTGACTAGAACTCAAGAGATCTGCATGCTTCTGAATGCTGGGATTAAAGGCATGTACTAACACACCTGGACCTACATCTTTCTTTACCTGAAACTTGCTCTATACCAGGCTGGCCTTGAACTCAGAGATCTGTTTGTCTCATGGAGTTAAAGGCATGTCTGTATTCCAGCCAGATCACAGAGACCTGAAAGGTCTCTGGATGTGATCCCATGCCAGAGCAGACATGTTGCTGGATTAAAATTCTTCCACAAACAGGCCACCCGATCCACAAGTTTCTGGAATTCTACCTTTTCCACCTCCCATGCCTCTAGAGAAGCACTGTGATTACAGATGCATGCCACTGTATCTGGATTTAGACGAGTCCTGAGGATTTGAACTTGGGTCTTTAAACCCAAGTGTGTTACCCATTCAACCATCTATTTTGTTTTTTTGTTAAATTTGTTCATTCTTTCTGTGTGTTGTACTCACTTGCCATGACATTGGTTGTGGAGGTCAGAGAACAACTTACTCGGTAAAATCAGATCAATCTCTCGCTCTCCTTTCACCATGTAGGATCTGAGGATCAAATTCAGATCATCAATCTTGGCAGCAAACCCTTAAACCCACTAAGCCATTTCACTGCACAGTCCTTCTATTTCTTCAATATTGATTTCTTGGATACAAGGCTCATGGTTGATAAGTCTCCTCCTCCTCCTCCTCCTCCTCCTCCTCCTCCTCCTCCTCCTCCTCCTCGTCCTCCCCTTTTTCATCCTTATCCTCCTCCTCTATCATTATTCATCACCATGTGCCATTAACTTCTGGTCTTACTGACTTCAGATCTGCTGTCACTTACCCGGTCTTCTTGAACAGGTACTGCATTCATCTTAGGCTGTTTAAAGATTTTTCTCTTTTTTGCTTTTGTTTTTGTTTTTGTTTTTTTTGGGGGGGGAGTTAAGTTACTGTGTGTTTTACTGTTAATTTGCTTTGGTTTAACCTTTAGCTATGGTTACCTTTGGGATTTTGAGGCTTTTTTTTTTTTTTTTTTTTTGTCTGTCTGTCTCCAACCAAGTTTGGAAGCTTGATAGTTATTATCTATCAGAGGATTTTTGGGCCCCACACTCTATCCCCATTAATGCTGATAAGATGAATCTTAGATGTCTAGGTGTTCAGTTGGAGTGTCTTTCACAGATTACTAAGGCTCTGAATGGTCTATCTGTTCTCAGTTTGTTTACCTCTGGTGCTCACACTAAATATACCCTGATATCCTTAAGTCATCAGGTTCTAGGTACTGTTGTCTGTTCAACGAGGTTTTTGTTTGGTTTAAGATTTATTTTTATTTTATGTGCATATACGTTTTACTTCATGTATGTATCTGCACTGTGTGCATGCTTGGTGCCCAAGGAAGCCAGAAGAGGGCACCAGATCGTATGTACTAAAGTTATGGACCAATGCAAACCATTGATGTGTACTGGGAATTGAGCCTGAGTTCTCTGCAAGAACAGCAAGGGTTATTAAGCCCTGAGACATCTCCCATTGAGCCTTTTTATTTTTATTTATTTATTTATTTATTTATTTATTTATTTATTTATTTTGAGTTTTTGAGACAGAGTTTCTCTGTATAGCCCTGGCTGTCCTGGAGTGCACTTTGTAGACCAGGCTGGCCTTGAACTCAGAAATCCGCCTGCCTCCCGAGTGCTGGGATCAAAGGCATGCGCCACCACCCCCAGGCTACTACATCTTTTTCTTCGCTGAAATTATTTTTTTACTGTTTCAAGGCAATCTGTTGATACATTCTTATTTCAAACCTTTGAATCCTTGTGAAATAATGTCTACAGGATTCATTTCGATATTTGCACCAGGCGATTTTTTTTTCTCGTAAAATGTGTAATTTTCCTGAGTCTTGATATGACTAGTGGATTTTCATTTTTAATTCTAAACACTTTAGCTACTCTGCTAGGAGATGGCCCTTGAGATTTAGATCACCTTTGGTGTTTGTTCTGTACTTTGCCTGATATCCTCCCCCGGCCCCGGCCCCCCAGTATTCACATACCTGACTGAATTGTGCTTGCCCACTCAGTCCCATGCTGACCTGTAGAATCATCCTCAACAGAAGACACACCTCAGACAGTGATCTTTCCACTTCTCTTAAGTCCTTAATTCAGTCAGTAACCAAAATGAACTAAATTAGCCCTGGGGCAGAGGTAGGGGTTGGGGCATTGCAACTGATGGTACAGCAGTAACAATGGTAGGAATAATGCTGGAACTCTGAAACAACCATGCCCAGCACAGGAAGAGCCATGAATGAGCTCCTGCGAGGCTGGCCAGTTGTCCTGACTCAGCCATCAGGCTGCTGGGTGGCTTTCCTAAAGTTTTGACTGCAGCCCCATGCTGCTTTCAAACCTCCTAATCCAAGCTGCCTCTTAGAAACCAGGTTCTCCAAGGAAACCCCTAAGATGACTTTCTCTCTGGATCAGCAGAGCGGTGGGTGGTCCCCTACCTAGAGAGAGAGAGACAGTTCCATGCTGGATCAGTACCAGTGTGAAGTAAACCTTTGGCCTGAATGAATAGAAAACCAGCAGGCCAGGACCACGAATAGACATAGTATGGCTTTATCTCAGATAGCGCTCTGGCTTAGGCCCCGGTCACCAACCCCTTTGGGAAGCCTGGCTGCTGCCAGCCCCATTGACTTTACACATATCGGATGACACCTCTCTCTAAAGACCTCTCTGCCATGTCATCCTCTTGGACTGAAAAGCTCAAATTCACAGGAACTTCCTAGAGTTAAAGTTGGTCTGCCCACCAGCTTGGGGCACTTCTCAGTTTAAGATTACTTAATTTTATACATTTTGCTTCACATTCTCCTTACAAGTAAGTTGTCCATTTGCATCAATAAGTCTAGGCACTGGGCAGTACATGGAAAATGTGGTCAGTTTCTAATTCTGTATATATATCTCAGAACAGTATAGATCTAGTATTAAACTTGGTGTTAGATAAAACACACAGTATAAAAAGACAAAGATAATTTCTAGAACATTTCTCAGTCATTTTACATTCTAGAAAAAAAAAATCTAGCCGCATAATCTGGCATTTGGGAATGTCACACCTTTGTGTGAGAAGGGATATTTGGCGCTTGCCTCATAGCTTTTACTTACCACACCATAGTTTCTCTTTAAACGATAAAATGTACAGAGCTTAGCAAGCTAGACTGGAAGTGTGCCTGGAGCAATGGCAGTGGCTGCTTGTTGTGGACAGGGGCTTTGAAAATGGCGTTACAAAGGCTGGAGAGATGGCTCAGAGGACCTGAGTTCAGCTCCCAGCACCCACACCAGGTGGTTTACAATCACTTGTAATTCTAGCTGCAAGGGACCTCAGGCCTCTGGTCTCTGGAGGCATTTGCACTCTTATCCACATGCCCAACCCCCAAAGGCATGTATGTGAGCATACACACACGCACCCACACACACACATTTGAAATAAGTGGCATGACAAAAACCAGAGACAGTAAGAAGCGCAAAGCCTTTGCGTTGTGTCTGCTTAGTCTTGCTCCTTTAACCTACATGGAAGATGGTAAGCTCTCTGTCGTGGGCAAAGCACTTTACAAATGAAGCTGTACCTTTCATTAAAGATATTACCTAACCATTAAAAAAAAAGCGAACCACTTTCTTTCAACATTTACTGTTACTAGGTTACACATTAGAGGGATTGAGGCACAAGGAAAAGTTATACAGTTCAAAGTGAATCCCAACACCCTTGTCCATTTTTGCTTTAAACAAAGTCCCAATCTAATTCCTGGGGGGGGGGGGGGGGGGGG
>JADRCD010174273.1:0-14084 GCA_019843815.1 Montemys delectorum | reverse complement strand
ACTTCTTGAGTTCTTTGTATACATTGGATATTAGCCCTCTATCAGATATAGGGTTGGTAAAGATCTTTTCCCAATTTGTTGGTTGCCGTTTTGTCCTATTGACAGTGTCTTTTGCCTTACAGAAGCTTTGCAACTTTATGAGGTCCCATTTGTCAATTCTTGATCTTATAGCATAAGCTATTGGGGTTCTCTTCAGGAAATTTTCCCCTGTGCCTATTTGCTCAAGGTTCTTCCCCACTTTACTTTCTATTAGTTTCAATGTATCTGGTTTGATGTGGAGGTCCCTGATCCACTTGGACTTGAGCTTTTTTATCCCCCCATGCTGCTCAGTATAAATTGAGTAGAGAGGAATAAAAATTGGCATTCTTCCTTGATGAGTGACCAAGTCTGTATCTTCTGTTAAGTCCCCCAGGCCTAGCTAGCATGACAGTGCTGTTGAGTGCTTTAGTCTCTCCTCTCAGCAAGGCAGTTGAATGCTGGATTCGCCTACTTATGAGAGCACCTGTTTACCCTTACTCTTCTTTACTGTCAGTTTAACTCTGATTCATAGGAATCATTTAATTACTATGTACCAGAACCATGTGATCCTCATCCTGCCAATCAAAATACTTCCTAAGCATGAGCTCTAGGAAAGACTTAGGATTTTAATGTGAAATGTTTCCTTAAGTGGAAATTTTGGTTTCATTGGAGACTAAGTTGCATCATGTGATTTTCTTTTTTTTTCTGGAAACTGTCTTAGGAGAGGACATATACTAGAGGATGTTTATGCTGAGAATAGAAATGTGTTTTTCTGGAATTCGCCTGGGAAAATGACATGTAATGATTTGCTAGAGCAGGTGCTTGAGAGGACATGTGATGCTTGGAAAGGGTATAAAAGTATAACCCAACAGACAGTGGATGATGCTGTGGCATTGCTTCACCTTGCCACTCTTTGCTGATCTTCGTTGGTCTTTGCTGATGACGCTGTGGCATTGGTTCACCTTGCCTTCTTCACTGATCATTGTTTGTTGTGACTTCATAGAAAGAAATGCACCAAAGAATTTCTCATGATATTTTTGGCAGCTTCTTGCCCCTTCCAAGGACTCAGGCCAAATTGAATTAGCAAATTGACAGAGCCTTATGGTTTCTTCTAGATTGAACTGCTGTTGCTGATTCATATGAACTGATCTGCTGATATCCTGACAAAAAAGACTGGAATCACCCCCGAAGAACCATTTCTAAAGAGCTCCACATCCTCCTATGCCCTGTTAACCTTTCCTTTCCTCTACCTCTGATTGGTGGTGGCTAAAGCCTTTAAGAACCCTTATTAAAGTGGATTTTGAAAAAACTAACCCTGCAGTTTCCCACAGGTGCAAATATTTAAATGCCTGGTCTCCAGCTGGTGGCACTATTTTTGAAAGGTCGGAAAACCTTTAGAAGGTAAAATCTTGATAAAAGTGGATTACTAGGGGCAGACTTTGAGCTTTTGATAACCCAGGCCCTACTTCCTCTCCATTCTGTTTTCTGGCAGTGAGGCCAACAATGGCATGAGTTGCTTTTAAGCTCTATCTTGATGGTCATGAGTGACCATACCCCATCAGACTGTAAGGAAACATTATTGCTTTCTCTTTAAGTTGCTCCTTATACAGTATTTGCTTATAGCAGTACGAAAAGAAACAGCTTCCAAGTGTAGCAAGTCCAGTTTCAACTGTATTGACTGCAATACAAGGACAAAGAGCCTTTGACCAGTTCAGTCTGGCTGAGGAGTTTATCCTAGAAATGTTGCGTCCTGAAGCACCACTATACAGCCTCTAAGACCAGATCTATCTATCTTGCATAGGGTCACTTTTCAAGGAGAAATCTCTTCCAAATTAGGAAAATGGATAGTGGGATAGAATGAAAATGTATCTGCATAGTTAGTCCTGATAAACTTAATATCCATTCAAGACTATCATTTTAAATCCGTATGATAGTGACGATGATAATAATCTATTTTCAAGTGTTCTATGGTGTCTTTGTAGCTTCAGTAAACAGAATCGGAATCATCTCACTTTTCTAAATAACCAAAGAAAAAGGAGCTATCAACTTGGAGTGGGGGTATGGGAGAAGTAGGAGGGAGAGTAAACTGGGAAGGACTGGATAGTGAAAAGGAAGGGGAAATGATGTATTCTATTTCAATAAAATATATTAGATAAATAAAAGCAAAAAGAAAAGAAAATACTTTTTAAAAACTTAGGAGGATTATAACGGCAAAAGGCTTCCAAATAGAAAGAGGCAAGATTCTCATGAGATCTAGTAGGAATCTGTACATCTAGTGAGGAATTCTGGGATAGAAATGAAGAGCAATGGAAAGAAAGTACTTTAGGGAGGAGTACAACATTAAAATGACTCACTTTGAACATAGTATTTAGTGATCACTTTGGACATAGTATAAAAAAATGGGTTAACAGAGAAGAAACTAATTAAAAATAGATTAGAGGGGATGGTTTGATAAAGGGAAGAAAATAGAATACAGGGGCCAGTATTTTAAAAAGAAATCTAAAAGTAGCAATAAATTTGTTAAAATTCAAATATGATTTCTAGGTGAGAAAACAGAAGGTTATTCTGTTGCTGGCTACAAAAGACAAGGGAGGGAGAAGGTGGGCCACCATGTCTTTAATCCTGGCACTCGGGAGGCAGAGGCAGGTAGATTTCTGTGAGTTTGAAGCCAGCCTGATTTACAAATCGAGTTCCAGGACAGCTGAGGTAGTTATATGTCTCGACAAAACATGAAACATGTATCTGCATACAAAAACAAAAGATAAGGGAGGAGTAGATGCCCATGCTCTAAGTCGGTACATTCAAATAGATGATATCACTAATTCCTGAATCTGATAAGAATCTATTCACAGAATACTCTGGAGTAGGGGAGTGGGAAGAGTTCCAACCCATCAAAGGTTGTTTGATGTCTGGAGTTCAGAGAGAATATCAGGATTTGTGCTTTAAATATAGAAACAGGAACAGTCATGTAGGGATGGAATATAGATGGTTACAGAATCAAATTGAGGCACATTAAAACATTGAAAGGTTGGGTGAAAAAAAATATCCATCAAGAAAACATTAGCACTATATTTCATGCTGCATGTGTTACAGCTGCCCTTGGAAATGCCAATGAGGTTGTTTACATGGCACTACTAAAGTAGGGCATGTCCAGGAAGTCAGAGTAGACAGTTTTCAACAGTTCTCTGATAGGCAGAAGGAGCCAAGGCAGGTCTTTGTGAACCAGCCAAAACCCAAACTTGTTTATGTACCCACCCAAAATTGCATAAGGCCCTGAGTTTGATATGATCTTAACCCTTTTGAAAACATGTTTTTATTTTTACTATTCAACCTCAATTTATACTATTGATTCCCATTCTCCTTTTTCATATTGCTCTAAGTACAGCTAGTAGGTATTAGTTGTTTGTCTAAGTCATTAAAATTTTTCTGTGTGGTTTCTTTTGCATAGTTTACTTTACATAAAACACTATGGATACCTCCTCTAAACTCTCTCTCCTAATTTCCCAAATATATCACTATTCTTAATTTTTAGCTTATGTTCCCTGAATGCCTTTAAACATTTAGCCCAGTGTTTTAACAAGTGTTTATTATTTTACATGGTCATAATTTTGTAATTGTTTCCAAAATAAATCATTTTCATTCCAGTTGCTGAACACTGCTACTGCTATAGATCCACACATATACCAGCAACTCTGCTTGACTCTATTAGTTGCAAAGTAGCATTATACTACAATTTTTCTCTCTTCTTTCACTGTGCAGCCAGACTATTTCCATTTGTACTATTGCTCACAACTATGATAATCATTATTAAAAAAAATGCCTTCTATGTAGATGTGCTGTAGTTTCTCTGGAAGTGTGGACTACTCTGTCAGTTACTGATCAAAACATGTAAACATCCCTGATTCTGTTAGCCACCACACAAGTTATATTCCAAAGGGCTTGCAGTAATATCTGGAGCCCTATGCCTCAGATAATTACCAACACTTGGCCGGTCACACTTTCTTGCTTTTGTCTTACTGGTAGGCATAAATCAGTTTCGGTCTATTTAATCTTTGTGTTATGGAGTTTTTCCTATATTGTTAAATTTTAAATATGTATTTTAGAGTCTGTGTAGTTTATCTTATTTTCAATCATTTGCGGATCTGTACTCTCCCCAAAGGTTCTAGTTTGCTCTAATGCTGAGGAATGGTGCACATTCTTGGGAAATTGCCCTAAGTCCTTTGCTTGGTTCACTCCTCTTTTGAGTATCACTGATTTTAAATAATGAAGACCCCTTTACTTTGTCTTTAAAGCAGAGTACATCTGTGTACGCCATACACTACGCTGGTCATTTAGGTATATACACAAAGAAGTCACAGGTGTTGCTCTTAGTGAGAACCTGTGTAGAGGCTGAAGGGAAGAATCAAATGACCATACCACAAAATTGAATGAAACAGACATTCTGAGCTGGGATAAGCACTGGGTACTAAAGGCAATAGAAAGAGCATCCACCACACTGATGAGAAAGAAGGGCCCTAAAATGAGGTTACTTCTGAATCAGAATTGGCAATGATGTAAGAATTCATCAGGGGAAAGAAAAACATCTCTGGCTTTGTAAGAAGCCAAAAGAAAACAAGGCAAATTCAAGGAATGGGAAGGATCTGAAAACTCTGATATATAATAGAAGACAGGGGAGTTCCATATCCTTATCTAAATTTTGTGATACTCGAGGGGAGGGACAACTAGGTGTAGAACGTAATATTTCTCAAGAGCTTTGACTTGATCCTACAGATGTGGGAAACTGTGAAGAATGTCTATTCAGTAGAAAATACATTTTATTAGTTTCTCCCCCAATAAGATCTCCTTATTTGTATGTAGATAGTTATAAGAGGTGAACAAGAATGACTATGCAAATACACCCATCAGCTTTTTGCAGGTTGATGATCCAGGCTGAAAAGGACAGTTCTTCAACCCCATGGCACTAAGGACAGTGAGGAAACAAAGTACAGAGGTCAACAGTGTTTAATGACTCTGATGGGTAAGCCAAAACAGAATCTGTGGTTTGTGGTATGAAGGACAGAAATATTAGAGTGTCAAAGAAGTCAGAATCATGTCAGAAGTGATATGGGTACAACGTGAGGGGGGGGGGGGTAACAGTGCCAGTCTTACGGATAATGAGTATACGCTCGTGTGGAACAGCCCCTGGGAAACATTAATAGGTAAGAAATATGGCTTGTAATCTAGGGGAGAGCACTGTGTTTGACACATGTTTAATTTGTCAGTCTAAATCCAAAAATAGGGTCATGGCTGACTGGATTGTTCAGCAAGTATCTAGAGAGTTGGGAAAGTAGCAGAGATGAGCAAGAATACATCGAGAAAGCACTAATGGAGAAGAGCAACAAATGAGGAGCCCAACCATGAAGGCACAGCAGGTAGAACGAAGCATGACAGAGTGATGAGTGCAAAATCAACCAGAATGCTAAGTGGGGAAGTAGCAACTTAGCCCACGAGTTCTAGGAGGAGGTCACCACAAAGCACTGTTTGAATTCAGGAACTGATCATTGACGGTCTTGCAAAGAGCCAATATCTGCAAGTCCCCAGCACAAGGGCCGTTTCTAGACCACAAGATTTGGATATTTATGCTGTAGTATGTCCAGCCGTTAAGAAACATTTCAATGTTCCTTTTACAGAAAGCAAGTCAATTGATCGCTCCAGGAACCACTCTCCAGCTTCATGGGGAGTGAGTTCCTCGGGTAGGAGATTAGTTAACTCGACTTACAGTGAACTCTGCCATGACATAACACACCGTGAAAATTGCATTCCGTATACTTGAGATGAAGAAGAAAATGCATCTTGTTCCAGGGGGTAGGGGGGAGGTGGTCCTCCTTCAGCAACCTCTACTTCCCTGCTTTCCAAGTTCCACCCCAGGATGTCCATTCCAACTTACAGAGGTCCTTGCAGCGTTTCTCGAGCTCCCTGATTTGGTCTGCAAAACAATTTAATAATGTAACCATTATGTAAAATGAAATGGGATTCCCGACAGTGACTCTGATCCACATCTGTGTGAGTTCATTTGTTTCTCTTTAAAAATAAAATAAAATAAAATAAAGCCACCAGTCTCTTTATTCTTCTTAGATCTAATATCTCATTGAATTGTGACATACAAAATGAGGTTTTATACTCTTTAATGAGCACAAACTCAAGAACAAATGTCATTTCTATTGGTTTGTCCATTTTTTTCATGCCATTTTTACTAAAATGTATTGGTTTTAGACTATTTTTCTTGCTAGCTCAGGCCATTCTCTTTAAAATATTTTTCTCACTGCAAAACAAATAACCATTAAAGTTAATTTTTCAAGCAAGATAAATCTGGCATCTTTTTTTAAAAAAATATAATAATTTGCCAAGATGTGAAATTACAAATTTGCTGTATGTTCTTCTAGATATTTAAAATATATTTTTACTCATATTTTAAACATTTATACTACTAAATTGAATTTAAATAAACATATCATTACATTACTGGTATAGACAGACACTAAACTATAGTGTTCCTTTGGGCACAGAATGTACCACAAAGAGGTATTGATTTCAGTGACCACCCCAATCCCTCCACAGGGGAAGTGAAATAAAGTGCTTGCTGCCAACAGGAGCATGTGCAGAGCCCATTTCCTTCATATGATTAAGATCAAGAAACTGGTCCAACCAAAGGCATTAGAGAATCTGTGTTGGTCAAAGCTGGCACCTCTCAAAGTTAGTATTGAACTGAATTCAAATATTTGACAACAATATGGAAAAATAAATCCTATTTCTTGGCTTTAAGAAAAGCAGTTTAATATATGAATCATTAGATATGTCAACGTTCTTTTAAAGGAGCCCTAAATCTCTCAGTCATAGTTGTTTAGTTAAGTAACATTGGACCAACTCTATTGGGACCCTGAGGAATTTGTTTTATAAGTATTAATGGAGCAAGCCATTCCCAGGCCTCATAGTCATGTGTGGCATTCCTTATAAGAAATCAAGGATCAAGGAAGAATATATTTATAAGTGATCAGAGTATAAAAAGTCTCAGGAGATGATAGTGACAAATTTACTCTAGGCCAAGTATTGTGCTAAAGTTTCAAGACAAAGTCTCATGTACCTCCCCCCAAGCCACTCACTTAAATTTACTCCTTTTTGTTACAAAGAATGAAATAAGCTCAAAGAACATCAGGAACTTGCCCACGAGTGTGTGGTTAGTAAGAGGAAAAAAAAAAAAAAAAAACAGGTTTATAGCCTAAGTCTACTGGTTCAGAGCTCAAGCTCATTCTACTACTCTGAGGAGTGAGAAGTTCACAAAATTCACAAATACATGTTACAAACTGAGGGTTACACGCAGCTTATTTACAAGAGCCAAAAGGTAGCTGTGACCTCAGCATCTGCTGACAGAGGGAATGTGGTCTCTACAAGTAAGGGTTTATCATGTTACTCTGCAAAGAGAGCCTGGCCTGTGCTAGAGCATGAATGAAACCTGAGGACAGTATACAAAGAGATAGAAAGGGACCGCATACAATTGCTCTTACAGGAGGTGCTCAGAGCCATCCACATCATAGAAACATTGGTGAGATGACCTAAGTCAGGAAGAGAAAGGAAGGAGACTGAGAAGGAAGAAGAAAGGAGGAAAAGAAAGGGAAGGAGCAGGCAGAATGAGGGAGCGCCCCAGTTCAACAGACAGCAATGCCTTGTGCATCGAGTATGTTCTGAGTTGCAGCTGGCTGATTTAGCACTCGAAGCAATCCTGCAGAGTGCAAGGATAGCTAACCTCATTTTACAGGTGAGAGAGCTTGTCCAAGGTCACGGAACAAAAGCAAAACTCAGTAAGAACAGCTTGGCTCACCCACCCTCAGGGTCACATTGACTTTCTGAAAGTTTAAACTTTTGTCTTCTGTCCAACCTGACACTTTTACTTTATCCATAGTAAAACTTTTTTTCGGGGGGTAAAAATCCATTCTAAATGTGAGGCTTAAACCCACTACTCCTGCTCCCCTGACCTTCCCTCCTCCCCTGTTGGTTCCCTGGCCCCCTGCCCTCCAGCTGTCCTGACCCCTGTACCTCTAATTCCCTCAGGCTCCTGTCCTCCTACTGTCTTGCCCCTGCTCCCCAGAATCCTCTGATCCCCATTCCCCTATCTATCTGTCCCCCTGTTTTCCTGTCTCCCTGCCCCCTACCCCCTTGTTCCCTGTCTCCTTTCCTCCCTGACCTCCTGTCCCTCTGCTCCCTATCTCATGGTTCCCCTGATCCCCTATTCCCTTGTCTTTCTGTTCCCCTGACCCCTGACCTCTGCCCCTCTTCCCTTCCTTCCACATTGGTTTGTACTTCATTTTCCTTAAAGCCAAGTACCTTTGCTGGTCAATGACTCAATAAGGAAACTTCCATGAAGTTTTCCTAACTTAGGTTCTCCCTCTCCGGGCACAGCTCTTAGATTCAGTTTTTACCTATCAGTCTAATCCATTGACGGATTTCCCATTTGTAGTTATCTTAGTTAGGGTTTTACAGCTATGAGGAGACACCATAGTCAAGGCAACATTGAATTGGGGGCTGGCTTGCAATTTCAGAGATTCAGTCCATTATCATCATAACAAAAAACATGACAGTGTCCAGGCAGACATGGTACTGGAGAAGGAGCTGAGAGTTCTATATCTTGACCGGAAGGTATCCAGGAGAGACTGTATCACACTAGACAGGGCTTGAGCATATATATATTGCCTCAAAGTCCTGCCTCCATAATGACGCACTTCCTCTAACAAGGCCACACCTCCTAATAGTGCCACTTCCAATGGGCTAAGCACATTTAAATCACCACAGTAGTCTTATCTACTCGCCTCCTCTCCCACTGCACATTCATGTCTGTCTATCTCTCTAGAGCCTCTTGTCTTCCGCTCCTTTCCCTGACACCACCATGTTCTGGCACCACAACACACGCGCAGCCTGGAACAAGCACTCTGCCTCATCCCGTGCTATCTGTGACATCGCCTGCCTGGCCTGACTCTCATTAGGCTGTTACAAAAAGATAGGTCAGGTCTCTAATTTTTCTTTTTAATTTTGAACTGTACAAAACGTAAGTATTTGGGGACAGAGGGCAGAAGGATTGGTAATTTTAAAAGAGGATTCTTTTGTTAGTGGTGTCCACTAATCTGTAACTAAGTTTGAACATAAGAAATATTTGAGCTTTTGTGGATTAAGGCCAGGAATTGGTGGATTTTTCTGAATAAAAACAGGAAGTAAATATTTTAGTCTTTGTAAGCTACATAGACTGTGTTCTGACAGCTCCACTTTACTTTCAGGAGAGAAAAACAGTCATACATCAGTAAATAAATGGGTGTGTCTTTTCCTAATAAAACTAATTACACAACTAGATTAGATTTATCCCAAGGGTCATACTTAACCAGCTGCCTAATTAAAACAGGAAAAACCTCTATTATGTTTAATCTGAGTTTCTATGAAACCAGAATTCCTCTTAAATGCTTTGTAGGTTGTCATTCTGCAGTTCTACACCTCTCTATAAAATTAAACTAGAATAGAACAAGGTAAATTTTAAAGAGGACCATTGTTTGATTTGTAACATTCTTAAGGACATAAAAACAGATCTCAGGCACAATGATTTACTACCCAATCCTGATGCCCATAGGACCTGATGATCCTTAGCCTGCCCACACAGTGCAGCTAAGTTTCATACCCATAATGAACCCTCTCATAGAATGTTTATGAAGGACCTCCAGACCATATCTTCCCAAAGCTAAGTCAGAGTCAGCAAACAAAACAGTATGTAGAAATATTAAAGCGGGAATATTCGAGAAACACAAAGAACTTAGCGATGCCTGTAAGAGCTGATCTGCAGAAATCTTCCCCAGCCTAGAACATTCTTGATGGTGCTACATTATCATTACAACCCTCCCAGAAACTCATCAACTTGCTTTGTTCATTTGCTTAATGGATGATTTGGATTAGGTTTTTTTTTTTTTTTTTTTTTGGATTCAAATATGTCACTTGTACCTGAGGAGACAATGGCAAGGCACAGAGAGAAAGACAAAAGAAAAGTCAGAAAGCCATCAGAAAATGGCAGCTTCTGCTTACATTCCGCATGCTGATGCAGCTCTGTATGGCAATGGAAATACTTACTGTTCTGTGCTGCCAGACACAGTAGGTGCTAGCCATACATAGCTCCTGAGTTCTTGAATTCTGTCTAGTACCTAGGAAACTGAATTCATTTTGTTAGATTTTAATTTGCTAGCTCTGGCTAGTGGTAATTGCATTAGACACTACTAGATCTTAAAGGGAGAGATACTTGAATCAAATAAGTACAATATCACACTCATGCTACGTGCTAGAAAGGACATTAGGTGCCTAGCGCTCTCAAAACTAAAGTAGAAAAAGTTGAGCAATTTGGGAAAGTCAGGGAAAACAAAAACTGAAAGGAGAGGAGGGGCTGGCTATATACAGAAGGTAATCCAGGCATCAACAAAGGGTAAATACTATTAGATAATAGCATGGCCAACCCGGAGGGTGTGAGGGGAAATGAGCCAGACTTACAAAGCATTCCAAGCCATGAAAAGGATTTAGTTGTTTGACCTAAAGATAGTATTCTAAGCAAAGAGGGATTAACGATTTGAGGATGTATGAAGTCACTGAATTTGATTTTGAAAAGCTGCCCTCATCACAGGGTATAATAGGCTCTGAATGATGCTAAGAGACAGTAAAGTGAGCTCAGTAAATTCTCTACTTGGTCCAGATGAACAATGCTGGCATTTAACTCAAATCCAGGCAGAAGTATGGGTTATTTAGAAAGCAAAAATTGATAAAAAAAACTCTGGGGAGAAATGGGGAATAAGAATGAAGGATCCAGTTTCAAGGAGAGAGTCCAACTGAACATCATGGTAGATAAAGTTCAATGTAGAAAGAGTAGCATTTGGGTAAGAGAGCTAGTCTAGACTGCAAAATGAGCTTGAGGTACTGAGGGACACCTAAACGGTCTGCTGAGCAGGCAGTTTATAGGAAAGGCATGAGTTGAGTGGTCTTTAGTTAAGAGACTTCTCTACTTCTGTCCCACAAGATCTTAGAAAGCTGCCATATGCGTTCATTAATATAGGCAAGGAGGGACATGCCATAGAGTGTGCCCTGGGCACAATAAGTGCAATGGCCATGTAAATAGGAGGAGGAAGTTTTCATGTGGGGAAATACTGGTGGGATAAATGCGTCGAACAACTTCATAGGACAGTTCAATTTAAAGAGACAGAGCACAAAGTATGAGAGAGTCACATGTGGTATGTGTTCAGTGCAACTGGAGCAGAACAGAAAAGAGAGATAGGATTCAATATAAGCGAAGGTCTCGGAACCCAACAGAGCTGCAAGAGAACCATGTAGCTCAGGGATATCACAGGAAAACAGATGATGCATAGAGAAATGAAACAAGAGCTCTTGATAGACAATTAGTACTGATGGATATTAGGTTATTTTGTCTAGCTTCTGCTTTGGGGCAATCATTATGTTTGATGATATATATGTTAATAGTTAACAGAAATGATGGCACAATTAACAATACAAATTGTAAGCTTCCGACATGTTTAATTCTCTTTCCAAATAGTATTTTTATTGAAGAAGCCTGTCACCTTCAAAGCTGAAAAGAAGTCTCATCGATTGTAAATAATCTGCTCTTCATAGGTTTTGTTCCTTTCTACACTTGTCTTCTCCCTGTTCCGTCAGTGGAGGATTACGCTCTCCTATTATGCCCATGCTGTCAGCTCTGTCTGGCATGAAGGCACATGCCTGTAAGCTCAGTAAGGGAGAGAGGCAAGAGGATCAGAAGTTCAAGGTAGTCAGTAGTTACATAGAAAGTTCAAGAAAAGCCAGGGCTACATGAGACTTCCTCAAAAACACAGGCAGCAACCTCAACAGACAGTCTTCCACTGGCCTGCAGACTAGTGGAGAAAGAGAAAATGGAAAGGAGTGGGCACAGAACCTCCAATCAGCAACTCTCTGACTGGCCCTGGGTACACAATGGTAACAACACTGAGAATACAACACCCACTTACCCTCCATACAGTAAATAATAGTGTTGGCTCTCACTGGATTTCTTGGAAAGATGTACTGTTTCAAGATTTTTAAAGGAGCTAATCTAAACCTAATCAGAATATAAACAAATGATCATTCAACAATTCTAACCCAAGACACTGTATTCTTTTTTTTTTTTTTTTCAACATAACATTTATATTTACTCTCTGGGAATTTTACAACATGAATTCCAACTATGCTCACTTCCCAGTCCTTCCGTATCTGCTCCACAACCCTTGTGACCCCCTAAAAAGTAAAAATAAAATAAGAATAAAAAATAGAAAAACCCCACATCTCCAATTTGTGCTATCTAAATACTCATTGGAGCATCATCAAATTCTCAGTGGTCAGCCCCTTAAACTGAGTCCTTTCCAGCAACTCTGCCAGAGCCATCATTGTGGAGGGCTACACTTCAGCATCCCTGTCCTACTTCTTAAGAGTTCTCTTTGCTCCTGTCTAAGCTGCTGTTGGGGGTGGGGGATGTCATAGAAACCTTCGTGACCCTCGCTCTCAACTGTGAATCTGCAGCCAGTCCTAAATATCACAGCAAAAGTAGCTTCCTTGTTCTTTACAGTCAGCAAGAGCATGGATCAGGTGCCTCCACATGGTTTCTGGTGCAGACCACACACACTGCTCCCAGCTGTGGTAGGACTGAGGACCCAGGAGAGGCCCTTGGAGGCAGCCCAGTCCACCGACATGCCATGGCCCACGTAGCAGCTCAGGCCACTCAGATCACTATGGATGGTGGTGGTAGCATGGTCCACAGACATCAACAGCTTCAGCACAGACCACAGACATCTGCTTGGCCTTTGGTTGGGCCACAGACATGAACAGGGATCCCAACGAACAGGTGGCTGGCTTCCAAAGACACTGTATTTTTCATGGTCCCTATGTGTGTCACGTAGCCTTCCCTTCCCTTCCTACCCAGAGGCAGCCTGAGGGCATCTGGCCTGTGCCTTCCACACAGGCTTCTATACTGTTCCTACTTTTATGAGTACAAAAAACGTTTACACAGCCTCGGAGGTTTAGCTATGCAAATGCTGTTCTGCAGAATTGATCATTCTGAAGCTTGCTTTTCTCTTCCCCCTTTCCTTATGAGATTTCTCTATGCTAATACACATCTCTATAAATGTAAACACATATACACATATTAATATTCTAACATCTAAATGAATATGTCCTATCTTTTCCATATTTATGTACTTGCACGTTTAGTACATAAAAATATAGCAATAGGTATATGTTAGCCACCTTCCATGTATAGGAACAAGAAGATCCAGATAACCCAGATGTCTCAGGAGATCTCTCTGGGTGAGGATGACAAGTGTCAACAGACTTGGTGGGGGAAGCCTTGTCATTCTTAGCTGGCATAGAGTCATTTTTAAATCTTTGTAAATACTTTCTCATCTTTTGAAAATTGCAAGCCAAATAAATAATAACGGCACTCATTTTTATCCCCCAACTCCAAATTAAATATCTTTAATTTTATTGTACACTTTATCCACCTTTTCAACCTTCTTCTTTAATTCCCATCTTCCTTAAATCACAGTAGTTACCTGTCACTTTCTCAAGATTTGCCATAAGCTCTGTGTCCTGTCACAAGGTGGCCTCAAATAGAAAGCTATCTCCAGTGGTACAACCAGCACAAAATATATAAAATGTTTATCAAATTAAAAATAAACATAGATGAAATAATCAAGAGTTTATGATCACACTTGATGCTAATGTGAATTTAAGTGATGTTTAAATTTGTATTTTATATCACAATGTTTTAGGAATGTTACATTCCTTGTCACATTTCAGTAAAGCTTTTTTTCAACCTTCAAATGAGCAGATCCAACTCAGACTGGCATCACCAAGCAACAGTCTGCATCATTCGCATTCCTTGAGACCAGTTTTCCTTCACTCCCTTCATTCCTGTTTGGGTAGGTGGGCAAGTGTTGAATTCATCACACACAGACACACAGACACACACACACACACACACACACACACACACA
>JADRCD010174269.1:0-12452 GCA_019843815.1 Montemys delectorum | reverse complement strand
TTGTGGGTATATGCCCAGGAGTGGTATGGCTGGGTCCTCTGGTAAAACTATGTCCAATTTCCGGAGGAACCGCCACACTGATTTCCAGAGTGGTTGTACCAGTTTGCAATCCCACCAGCAATGAAGGAGTGTTCCTATTTCTCCGCAGCCTCTCCAGCATCTGCTGTCACCTGAGTCTTTTATCCTAGCCATTCTGACTGGTGTGAGGTGGAATCTCAGAGTTGTTTTGATTTGCATTTCCCTGATGACTAAGGATGTTGAACATTTCTTTAGGTGTTTCTCAGCCATTTGGTGTTCATCAGTAGAGAATTCGATCATCCATGCTTTTCTCTCTCATTTTTCATTTTATTTTACTATGCACTATTTGAATATGAATTGTTCTAGTTAAGGGTGTTGGAACTACATATGATATATTTATAGGAAAAACAGGGATTGGAGAGTGAAGGCAAAGTGAATTTCAGTTATTAAATCGACAAAATAGAAATATCCACATATTAATGTTCTCTTTAAACACTTCAGTGGTCAATGACATGAGGAGAAAGACTACTGTCTTTGATGTCAAAGATCCCTATAATGTAGGATCTCTGTAGCCTGGGCCTGTGCCAACAGAGGTCACTCTAATTGTCCAAGGCTGGCCCTTAGGCATGACCAACACACTAACCATCATGAGAGAGGGTAATTATTCACATTTTTATGGACAGTTAATTGCTAAAGCATCAGCTTGCTTGAAAAGGCAGAGACATCATTTTGGAAGTAAGCTGAGTGATGAGGGAATGGCTTGACTAAGTAGAATTTGGGTTAATGAAAAGCAGACCCTTCTGTCGTTATGATCATCATCTGCCTGCATTAAGACTAAATTGTGTATATTGCTGACTGTCCTACATTTTCACATCAAAAAGAGAGCAGAGAGATGACATTTGCAGTAATTTGGCTACAGGCTATAGCAACCTAATTAGAAATGTTCAGCTCTCCAAGTTCACAAAATTATATTGTAGCAATTGCTCTTAAAACTTCATCCCCAAAATGCAACAAGCATAACTGAAAACTGGTAGATAACACGTGTGCAAAGCCAGAATGTAGAAAACTTTAGGTCCCCAAGGCAGTGAGCATGTGCTCAGCCACACTGTTCTGTCAAGATCTGCTTGTTTTCTGGCCATAAGGGCTCCTGTGTCCTCAGCTGGAACCCAATCCACTTTCAGGATTCTCTTTCTTTTCTACCCAACTCCACTCTGATTTCCTCTAAGTTCTTCTCGAGTTTAGTGTACAGAGAATAACACAGAAAGCTTAATTAAGAATCTAAGCATCTTTGGATAAATATCATTCAGTCTTTCTCCATATAGCTCTGAAAGTATACATGACACCAAGTTCAGTCTTCCCAACATAGTATATTATTTTAAAATTCAGTCAAGAAAGACTACTATAAATTTATCAGTATAGCTACTACAGCGTTCTGAATTGTATTTATCATGGGATATATCCCGTCACAATGAGTTTATTTCATTTCTGTGTTTATGTGTTAATGGTTCTCTGATTATGCACTATAATAAATTTATAAAATGTTTAAAACATGCTAATAGTTAATCAGACAAATCACATTAGAATTTTGCATGGATTCTGGATATTACATGTTTTTAAACATTCTAAATGATAAAATGTGTTTCTAGTTTTGAGGCACATAGTCTCTCCAGGCTGTCTGGCTTCAGTATGCAACAAGGAATCTAGAGAATTTGGGTACTAGTCCCTGAGTATGTTGAAGCAGCATACTTTGGAATGTTTGATGTAAAAATTATGATTTGGAATGTTGAGAACACAGAATCTACTGTGCTGTGAAATTGCTTCTGAAGTAGAAGCCACTTGTTATTAATGTCTTATAATAATTTTAACTCAGCAAGAGGGATTTAAATAGCATGGACAGTCATTAAGGCTCCACATCATTGTACACCCTAATCACTCAATCCAGAAACAGTAACTGCATTTTCTTTTGTAGAGACATTATGATGTCTCTTCACCATGAATGACTAACCATTGCCCTCATGTCCTTATGGTACTTAGTGTTGCACTGTTTAGTAGAATCTGTGGAGATAATATGTGTGTGTATGTGTGTGTGTGTATATATAGGGAATTGTATAAAACAAAACCACCCCACCGGGCAACATTTTATAACTGGTAATGTTTGGCCTCAATACTAAGCTCTGGCGGGTTTTTGTTATTCTCTCCCAGCAAGCTACATCTCACTCGCATGCAACTCTTTAAACACTCCCACAATCATTCATCTAAATAGCACCTATTACCTGTTAAGTATAGCATGACTCTTAAGGCCTTAATTTATATAATAATAAGATCACAATTGACAAGATGCCAATACAACAATTTCAGAACCAAATAATAAAGACAATATTCTAACTCAATTAATCTATTTTGCAAGAACCTTTGCTTGGTTGTATAACCTTGTGGGGTCTGGTTCGTCCTCATCGTCTGCATCCATGATGACAACCTTTTTCCTCCTCCAACTCTAGCTCCACCTCTCTATTCCTGTCCAGTCACAGGCCTGTCACTGCTGTAATGTGATTGGACCCAGAAAGTGCTACAGCATCTATTTATATTGATATTATATCCATTTATATGTATATATGAAGATTGTGTTTTCAATGTCTTTAAAAATCAATCTCTGAATCCTGGTTCTAGGTTGAATTCATGGAATAGATCAGGTGAGCTTTCATACATATACATATCATCAAATGACTCAACTTTGAATCAAGATTAATATGGTCTCATCTTGTGGTTCAACTAAGATATCTTCCTGAAATTTAAATCTCTACTCAGACATCACAATGCAGTATGATGGGAATAAATCCTCAGTACATCTTATCATGAAAATTCTGCATCCAAGTCTCAGCCTAGTCTCTGAGAACTCATGAGCCAGCAATGCATACCATTGGCATAGCCTTTTCTATGTTGACAGATTGTTTCAATGAAGTCAGGCATAGAGGTAATCAGCATTGGTATACTAGTAATTCTGAGTGAGAGGTGAAGAATTAAGAAGTAAGGTTATCCTCAGTTACATAAAGAGTTCAAGGCCAGTCTAGACACTGATTGACCTATATCCATGCAAGTATGGGCAGCACTAATTATACTCATTGAGTTTTCAAAAGATGATGAAGAAACAATGAAAAGGACATGAAATTGGGAAACATGATATGCTCGGGGTTTTAGGTAAAAGATAGTAGAGTTAGATATAATCTTGTTACTTTGTATATATGGATGAAATTTCCAAAGAATAAAACTTTTAAAACAATAAGAAAAATTAATAGGTTCACTTGCATATTAGTGTTGCTGCAACAATAAGTTCCATAAAACACAGCAGTTGAAGCCAATCAAGCTTTGTCTTTCAGATCATGATCCATGGGCTGACATTATGCTTCAGTACCAACTCTACATTCCATGAAGAACAAAAATAATCAGTGACAGAGAAGAAAACACATTCAGAGGAATTTTGCTCCAACCTAGCACTGTATTGTCTGTGGTGAGCCTTCATTAGTCAAAGCAAGTTATATGGCCAAGGCTGATAATGAGGCTGTGACTCTCCTCCCACAGAGTGCTCCCACAAATCACACAGCACTAGACAGGAATGGATAATCATTCCACAGGTAAATGGAGAGCAACATGCTGGCTTATAGTATGAAACACAACTTCTTCTGAGCTCTTGCCACTATGAAGTCCTTGCTTAGGAAATTACCCTCATCCTTCATGTCAGTGCCTGTGGTGCTAGTCATGTCCCATGTCTAAACCTTTTAAATTCTGCCTTTTGTTCTGTACTCAACCACCTGCAACTTTATGTGTGTATATAGGGGTGTCACTCTCTGGTTCCTTTGTCATTTCAGTGTTTCTCCTCAGTATAATATTGTCCTGTCCATCATCGATCATTCTTCAATCCAGTGTGGTTACCTTTAAACACACTCCATTCTACTTTGGTTTGGTCAGTCCACCGGGGATGCCTTTAAAGGACTAGCAATTTGAACTGGAGAAACCAAGCTGAGGTTTCCTTCCATTTGTTCTCTATCACACCCTATGCTTTGCTGGCCAGGATATAGCTATGCTTTGCTATAGGGATACTCTTGTCTTCCCTGCCCCACATATCTAGAACACATCGAGGGGAGCTTCCTCTGCCTAGCAAATGCTAACGAGAGGTGATGGGAGTTTTAGTATACAGTCAGTGATTCTGTGAGTCATCCTGTCCTACCCAGGTGTCCTACTTGAGAAGGACAAGGACAAGCATTACAAGAAAAAACAAGGAACATACCTGGATTTAGAAGTCCCTGAGATTGAGGCAAGCACATCCTTCAATCCAAATGTCTTGCCAGACATGGCCTTATTCTGAAGAATATCCATTACTAGATCCTGATTGCCCATATCCACCTTAGGCAAAAAGCCGCAGCTATGGATCTGTGTCTTCTATCTCTGTTAATGTAGATGACATATTATACCTGGCCACTTGGATCACAGAGTCTAAATATTTATTATCTTCCTGTAGACAAAATGTTTACCAATTACTGTTCTCAAATCCAGCATCCCTTTTAAAAAGTGAATTTTAAAATTGCTTCTGAAAATGGTCCCCAAGTCCCGCTGAGTTTCAGCACTCCACCTGGTACAATCGTTATGAAACAAATATGGAACAGATTCCATCCAGGCCTGCTGCTTTCGTTTTCATATTCAATGTGTCCCAGAAGAATAGCTCCAAGATTGTAGAGTCTGAATCTTTGTTTCTTGAAGCACTGATTGAGACACACACTTAGAAAATGAAGTGGTGAGAAACACAGAGGTTTTATTTGTAGCAATTATCATTTGCCAAAAGTACTCATGTCAAGATTTGGTTGGAACCAAGAGCGGAACAACCCAGAAAATTGAATCATGACTACAACCTGTTCCAAGGTGCCTCTGCCTTCTGCCTTTCAGTAGTTTTGTATTCATCAGAGGTGCAGATTTACTCTGGATGCTCAGTATTCTTTCTTCCCTCCATTCTGAAGGAGTGCTCCAATGGAAGACCCCTTGGCTTAGTTTAAGGCCTACATTTCCTAGCTGGAGCATGTATATGTGAGGGCATGGAGAAGAGTGGCAGAAAGACTAGATTCACTGTTGCTTCATTATGTGATATTGGTTCACCTTCTTAATTCCCTGATTTTCTTCCTCATTATAGAATATATCTCATGGAACTGTAAAAGCATGAGCTTTGCCTAGCCTTTCTGTGTAAGGTCAAGATTGCTCAGAGATTTAAGTCATCTGAGAAGTCAGAAGGTTAGAAAAGAAGGTTACAAACATAACAAAAGTATAAGGAGTTTAGGCACAGAAAGTGTGCCAGTATCACAGACAGAAGTATATTTTGGTCTTTATTAGGACCCAGGGACCATACCTTCTGGACTGGAATTGAAGAAGCAGAGTTAGTAAAATGAACTAAATTTCATGATGAAGGTCATAAAGTATGAACTTCAGAATCCAAAGATCATCCCACTTGTAGAAATAAAACCCAGAGACCTGAAAACATACTGGTTAAGTCAAGGCCTGACATGACTCAGTGACTAGCATGTCTGATGGTTATCCCGACAATAGCTATCTTCAATTCTAAAGATTCCCAAGATAGAAAGAAAGAACTAATCTTCAGCAAGTTGTCTTCTGCTCTCCACAGATATGCTGTTTCTGGACACTCACATATACGTATACTGAATGAATGAATGAATGAATGAATGAATGAATGAATGAATGAAGAAAGGTTATCATACATTGTCTAATTGATAGAAGTGAAATCTACTGATCAATTTTGCATAATGCTAAGAGTTTTCAATATATAAGCTATAATACCTTGTCACAATTAAGTTACATATATATCAATATGAAAATTTTAGAGCTTAACTATAAATGTAAATCAATCATGTTTTATAGCTAAGTCATTGAACAAATAATTGAAACCATTCAGTTAGCATAAAGCAAGGATCAACATCCATGTGTCTTTATACTTGAGGGATGTGTATCCAAGTATGCCTGTGTGTCTCTACTTGTTTAGCCATCATTGCCAAGTTTGTATCAGCTAAGAAGAATGGCAAGTGGTCAGAAACACAGGACTTGCATTTGTTTCCACTTGTCACAACTCTTGTTCTGCAACATCTTAGTTCAGTTTTGTAGCCTAACTGATCTTCTGATACAAACAACTGTTCCTTGCTTTACCCACTTTGCTAAGTTGTTTTAAGAATTAGAAGTGGAGCCTTCTTGTGGAGTCCCTATCCCCTCTGAGTCCCTGACTGCTTCCCCCAACTCTTCCACAAGACTCTCTGAGCACCATCTAATGTTTAGCTGTGGGTCCCTGCAATGGTTTCAATTGGCTCCTTGGGAGAACCTCTCAGTGGACAGTTTTGCTAGGCTCTGGTCTTCAAGCATAACAGAGTATCATTAATAGTGTCAGGGATGTGTTCTTGCTCCTGGTCCTAGATTGGGCCAATCATTAGTTGCCCATTCCCTCAGGCTCTGTAACATCTTTACCCTTGCATTTCTTGTAGGCAGAACAAATTTTGGGTCAAAGGTTTCGTAGGTGGGTTGGTGTCATAATCTCCCCCCTGGTAGTTCTGCCTGGCTACAAGATGTGGCCACTTCAGACTGTATATAACCTACTGTCTCAGCTAAAGTCAAGCTCATAGATTTCCTGGTGACTTCAGTATACCATGTCTCTGTTACATCATAGATATGCCATTCCCCCTCCCCATACCTACTGCCAATTTCCATTCACTCTTCTGGCCCTTTCCCCCGGCTCTCCCTATAACTGCTCATCCACCCATGTTGTTCTCTCCATAGCCTTTCCCATACAGTTCTTCCCTCGATCTACCTCTGATGACTATTCTATTTCACCTTCTGAGTGAGATACAAGCATCCTCCCTTGTTTCATGCTTGTTATTTAGCTTCTCTGCATCTATAGAGTGTAGTGTGGTTATCCTGAACTTTATAGCTAATATTCACTTATAAGTGAGTACATACCATTTGTGTCTTTTGGGTCTAGGTTACCTCAACCAGAATATTTTCTAGTTCCATCAACTTTAATGATGTCTTTGTTTTTAATAGCTGAGAAGTATTCCATTGTGTAAATGAACAATATTCTCTTTATCCATTCTTCAGTTGAGGGGTATCTGGACTTTTTCCAGTTTTTGACTATTACTAATAAAACTGCTATGAACATAGTTGAGCAAATCTTCTTCTGAGATAGTGGAAAGTGTTTTGGGCATATCCCAAGGAGATGTATAGCTGGTTGTCAAGGTAGAATTATTACCAATTTTCCAAGAACCTGCCAAATTGATTTCCAGTGTGGTTTTGCAAGTTTGCATCCCCACCAGCAATGCAGGGGTGTTTCTTTTGCTCCACATCCTCATCAGCATGTCCTGTAGCTTGAGATTTTGATCTCAGCTATTCGGAAGTGTCTCAGATTCATTTTGATTTGCATTTCCCTAATGACTAAGGATGTTGTATATTTCTTTAAACACTTCTTGACCATTCAGGATTCCTTTGTTAAGAATTCTCTCTATCCTGGATACTTGGATGCTCCCAGAAACTGAACCACCAACCAAATAGCATACGTGGGCTGGACCTAGGCCACCTGCATACACACACACACACACACACACACACACACACACACACACACACACATATACACATATCAGATTTGTAGCTTGATTTTCATTCTGGTCCCTCAAAAACCTGAGCAGGGACTGTCCCTGACTCTGTTGCCTGCCTCTGGATTCTGTTCCCCTAGCTGGGCTGCCTTCTTTGTCCTCAGTGGGAGAGAATATGCCTATTCCTACGGTGACTTGATATGCCAGGGTAGGTTAGTACCCAAGGAGGACCTCCTCTTTCTCAAAAAAGCAGGGTTGGGGAGAATTGGGGAGGAGTGTATAAGGGAGAACTGTGATCTGGATGTAAAGTGAACAAATAAATTAGTTAATAGAAACATTGTTAGGAGCATGGAGATCAAAGGTTACTCAAATGTGAAGTAACAACTGCTTCAGGGTTCATTCTCCAATGCATAGTCCCATGTGGTCTGTTTTTGCTGACGTTGAAGGTATGCTGCTGGGGAGGGGGCAGCTATTGTAGCATAGATGTATAAGAAGCACCACTATGGCTGATATGATGATTGCAGTTCAGCTCATTGTGTGTTCATTGCTTAGTAAAATCTTTCAAGAAGTAAGAAAAAAGTCACTTGAAAAATGCTTATGAGGGATGGAACCCTTTATACACATCAATATTTGCAAATAAGACATGCTTAAGTTTTACCAACATGAATTCACATTTGTGATACAAAGAAGAAAATCTTCAAAACTCTTCTGGATGCTGATTAAGAAAGCTTTGCCTGATAATAAATTTCTGCAGTTTTAAATTACCTTTATGTCAAAGATCAGTATCAGCACCACATGGTAAACTGAGGAGGGCTCAGTGTAGAGTCAGCAATTGGTCAGTGAGCAGCTGGTTACTCAGCACTCTTCCTCTAAGGAAGAAAAACGTAGTACTCTTGAGCAAGTGAAAAAGGGAGGGAAATTTCTCTCTCTCTCTCTCTCTCTCTCTCTCTCTCTCTCTCTCTCTCTCTCTCTCTCTCTGTCTCTCACACACTCACACACACACACACACACACACACACACACACACACGCACGCACACACACACACTGTGGATGAAGCAAGTTCCAACAAGCTCTAACAACTTCATTTTCTCCATTACCCTTTTATACCCACTAAGACCAAGTTCTCTATGTAAGAAAAAAATGATTTCATAGCCTCAAGTTAAATATTTTCTAAAAGCATAGAAATATAGTCTTCAAAACCAAATAAAAATCATTATACAAAAGGAAATTATAGCAGAATTATTGATTACGTATTCTTCTTTTGAAACCTATACCTAATTAGATATTTTCCATCTACCTATCTTTCTTTCCAGATATATATTTAATAGTGGTTGGAAGTCACTAGTATAATCTTCCATACAGATGTCCAGTAAAGAGAAGGTACCTATTATATATAGTCTTTAAACAATTTTATATGCATTGGAGGCATATAAACAACATATCACAACCCAATATCTGGCTTGAAATCTTATTAGCTATCACAGCCATGTTGTTAGTTTGACAATCCTTTCATTGTGCCTTCCACATAATAGAATAAAGAGTGCTAGCAGGTTGGTTTTCTTTCTTATGAGAGCATTCATTCTATTTACAAGAACTATGATCAAATAACCTAATCATTCCCCCAAAGGATCAAACCCTGGGAGTCATCACCTTCAAAATCTTAGTATATGATAGGGAACACACACAGGTTCATATCACAGCATGTTCCAACTGGATATTTTTAAAATCAACAATTAAAAACTCCTAATTAAAGAATGTTTCTTTATCCGTATCTAAGCAAATGTTACATTCCTTTTGCTTTGCTTGTGCAATGTCTTGTAGTCCTTCTCTACCTATCAATATGTTGTCTTCACACCAAAAGCTTCCTAGATTAAATAATCCATTCACCAATGAAGTTTGCTATTTATGATTACTTGCCAATGTTAAGTGATCTTAGTGAACGTGGGTGAGTGTAAGATCTGTAATAGACATTATGCAAGAAGTCAGAAGGAAAAAGATGGGTTCACTCCAGATTCAGGATCTAGTCTACCTTGATACAACAATCTCCATCTTCCTTCAATATAGAGTTGCTCACTTGCTTCTTGGGATTTCTGACACTAAAGAGAGCAAAAGGCAGGAGAGGTCTAACAGGCCATTGTCTTCCACCTGTGCCAGAGACCACTGAACCTCACAGTCTAATCTAGACCCCCAGACAACACCACTGCCTTGGTTGAATGGCATAGTAACCTGTCAATTACCATATTAAAGTGAGAGAAGAGGGCAATCCATAAGCCTCCAAACACCTTAGTATTTATGTTTCAGTATTTGTGTTAAACAGCACTCAAAAGGAACTTAATATTGGGGATAAGAGATTGTTCCACAACTAAGAGGGTCTGACATCAGTTTCCAGCATCTATGGATGACTCAAAACTGACCATTATTCCAGATCCTGGGACTCTGATACTCTCCTCTGGCATACACAGATGCATGCACACATGGGAACATGTATGCAAGCGAATACTTGCACAGAAATACATGTGTTGGGCAGCATGTCTGACTCACCATTGGGATGCCAGAGAGTAGCTGGTCTCCAGCAACAGGCAGTGAAAGGGTGGGTGAGCCCAGTATGGGGGTGGAATCTGATGTGGTTCTACATGAGTGCTGAGAGGTACTGAGGAGCTGGAAGAAAGGAGGCCTTCTCCAGGAGATTTCTGCATGGCTCTTTGCCAGGAAAGCCTTCCCCTACAGCAATCCTTGATGAAGGAGACAGTCTTTGATTGTCCAAACTGTTTTGGCAGATTTGAATGCATATATCTTACTCAGGGTGAACAAGAGATTAAATAAATAGGTTTTTCAGGGCCTAACTATGTACCTTGTTAACATGGAGACTTCTAGGTTTTTATGCTACATAACCACAGGTTTTCATCGTCCTCTCAACGAGGTGTCATGGTTATGTTCCAGGACAGTTAGGGCCTGACCAGGAGCTGGAAGTCTGCCATTCTCAATTATGAGATGTTCCAAGTTTTTTTTAATCTGCTTCAACCTTACCAATTCTTCTGTCTGTGGCATGGTCCACTTGCCCTACTTGCATGCATACACACATACATACACACACACACACACACACACACACACACACACACACACACATACACACACACACATACACACATGAACACATGCACACGCAAAGTCTTATTTAAGAGAATACCTACTTTTCTTATCAACAATTTCAGTGTGGGGTTTGATTTACATTTTTTTGTGTTAATGGTGCTTTTGTGTCCCCAGCTTGGTGGATGAAAGAAACCCCACTGCCTGAGCTCAAAGAGAAAATTCAACTCAATAAATATTCCTAAGCATATGTTCCAGACTTTGAATCTGTTATGTCTTGGACTTTCAAAGTTAAAGAGGAAAATGTCTTACTTTCAAGTTATAACATTTTTCAATGGAGAACGTGCATGGCTTAGGAATATGAAAACTTACCATGCAAGTATTATACTGAGTGGCTCTGCCACAGACTGACCTCATTATATAAAGTGCCTTGCCATTCTTAACCCCAGTTTTCTCAAGGTGTTAATGAAATGTAGATAATGTTAGTTCTTACCTTAATCATGCTTGGCTGTAATGATAATGTGTGTGTATATGTGTTTATGTATGTGTGTGTATAATGAAAAATATATATTTATCTTATATGCTAATTTGACAGCACTCCAATTATAGAAACAGAATAAAAATTATTATTTCCTTTATCACTATTAATAATTGTATAGTGACATGTAAAATTTGTTTAACATTATTACTCAAAACAATTACGTTTCAAAGTAAGATATAAATAAATTATGAAATTTTGACTTTTCATTACAAGAGTTCTTTTAAGATTAACCAAAAATTTTCACACCATGTTCCAGTAAGGTTAGAAAAATTAAGTCCTGTTAGATCAAGTAGCTTATGATTTCCAACAGCTTTCACAATTTCCACAATGCCAAATAGGAAAACACAACCATTTTTCTGGAGATACAGCTACTTAGTGGATGGGCTAAAATTCAGTGATGCCTATGATGACTCATGAAGTATATGTACTAAGTACTTTTTAAATTGGAACCCAAAGAATTGGGATATTGGGATGATAGTGGTATGGATGGGATTGTCTAGGGTTCTTCTAGAGTGTCCGGCTCTAGCTCTTAACAAAAGCTAAAACATTTCTCTTTTGAATGATATACATTTCTCACCTACACTCCACCTCTCAAATTCACATGCCTACAGAAACTGTTTTCATTGCTAGATAGAATATCTGTCATGATACCCTAGTTCCCCTACCAAGTAGGAAAGATAGTGAACCAAACATCATCATCTAATTTTTTTTATTTTTTTATTTTTTTGTTTTTTTCGAGACAGGGTTTCTCTGTGTAGCCTTGGCTGTCCTGGAACTCATTCTGTAGACCAGGCTGGCCTCGAACTCAGAAATCTGCCTGCCTCTGCCTCTCAAGTGCTGGCTAAATTTGTAAGACTCAAAACTATGCTTCATTCCAGTAAGTCTTGTCCCACTGTTTTGCATCTATCATTCTAAACATTGCCAAATTCAAAGATTGACTCCATCGCCTTTCAGGGTCCATGGCATATGAAAGTCCATGTTGGAATCAATGCAAGGATACCCACTGAGCAGTACTTGGAACTAAATTTGGTACCCAAAAACTTAGTATTCATCTTTTTTCCAAATTATTTTATCATAGACTAAGGGGAAAAATATGAATATGCTCATATATTCAAAACATTCTTTTTGTCATGAGAATTTACATCAAAGTCTATTTAAAAAAAAAAAAAA
>JADRCD010174268.1:0-21639 GCA_019843815.1 Montemys delectorum | reverse complement strand
GAAAGAAAGAAAGAAAGAAAGAAAGAAAGAAAGAAAGAAAGAAAGAAAGAAAGAGCTTACCAAAACAGACACATAGACACATAACACAACAGATGACATTATGAATTGTAAAGCTATACTGCTTTGGGATTCAAATATGGTGTGCCCCATGTATCACATGACCTGGAAAAACCTATTTAACTTTCTTCTTGGAAATATGAGTGAGATCCCCCAAAACATCAGGACAAAAGGATGCATTCCACAGCTACCAGTCCCCAGGCCTGATTGTGTCCTAAGATATGACAATACAGAACTGAACCACGGTGAGAGGGCAAGACCCAGGCAGAGGAGGCTTCCCTATCAAATGAGCCTGAACAAGTCAGGTTCAATGGCAGCTACAGCTCTTGCAGCAAATACTTGCCCCCAAATGCTGTATGAATTACTTCCATAATACTCCTAGGAAATGGTTTCATTTGCTAATAACACTCTGTGACTATGTACAGTAAATAGACTCTCTATGTTGATCGTAGCAATAAAGGCCCAGATCTCATGTATGTAAAGGGTTAAAAAAAATCCAGGCTTTTTTTTAAGCAAATTTCTTTCAGGTGATTCAGAGTTCCTAAGTGCACAAAGACTAGGTAAACAGCATTCAGCCATTTGACGAGGAGAAGAACCATTGAACAGTGTCTGAAGGCTCAAATGTTTCCCGTCCTCATCATTTTCTGAGAATCCAAGCCCAGAGTGGCATTTGCTGTCACCTTGAACCCAGTGTTCTCATCAGCAGTGCCATGGGAAGGACTGATGATAATGGCCCCTGGGGATGGTATTTGGTGGGAAGATTAAGATGCCTGGGGAAGTCATCAGATTGTATATCCCTGAAGTGAAGCTGCCGTTGAAACAAAACCTAGCTAGACTCAAAAAGCCACAAGGCATATCCGATCCCTGTGAAATCCAAACCAGAAACATTTTATCATGCAATAAAAATTTAAAACACCTCTCAAACTCAAATACTTTGCAAGGTTCAGGAGCCATGTCCACCCCCATGTTTTATAGAGAACCTACTTCAATCGCTGACAGTACAATAAATAACAATAAAATGTCTCCCTCTGGGAAGATATTACAAAAATATTTCTCCTTTATTTTTTTTCTTGAACATATAAATCCCACATTAAATTGATGGTTTGTTTCTCTCTCTATTTTTTTAAACTAGGGCAGTGCTGAAGAGAATGTGACAAAAAATAGCTCAGACAGCAAGATCTTTGAAATTTACAGCCTCAGGGGACATATTATTTTAAGTTTAAAAGAGCCAGGTTGTCTAAATATTTCTGCCCAGAATTTAACTTTCAGTATCTCTTTTGGGGAAGAGGTTTGGAAATAATTAAAATAGTCAAGAGAGCAATACCATACATAGTGCCTATTTGATTACATGTGATCGTTCAGTAAAATGTATATATCTAATACCTCCTTTTAAAAAATATATGTGACCTCTTTTACCAAATGGCTCTTCTGGAGTGCTTAAAAGTAACATTCATGTGAGTAGCTAGCTGGTTCCTATTAGGTGATATTAGAAAGTACTTACAGGAAATGAAAGGTAAAACACAGAGTTTACAAAAGAGATGAAAAGCTTTCAAAGGCTCCTCCAGGCCTGTGAACTTTCAGCAGCAGCCACACCAGCAAAAGTAATGATTTTCTCAAACAGCAGAGCCAGAAAGCAAAGGCAGTCTCCCTTGTAGTAAATAGTGCTTCAGTGGAACCGGACCTGTTAGGCACAGAAAAGGTGGAGCACGCTGTGAGAGCAAGACAAAGTCTCAGGGGTACTTCACCGCCCTCACTGGGTAGTTCAGAGTCCAGGCTTTCTGCATGGTGGCAGTTCTGCCATTCCTACAAAGAAGCCAATACTCTGGAAGATTCCAGTATAGCCCATCACTGACCAGTGGAAAGTCTCATTTGACTTTTGAGAGGAGTGGTAGACAACATCCCACAGCAAAGCATGCCACATTCATCCTTTTCTGCAGGGAAGCCTCCCACAATTCTCATCCTGGAAACTGGAGAACCCTCCAAAGTCAGGCTTCCTGTGTAATTTACACTTCTTTGAAAAGTTCACCTCTGTGCTTCTCCTCTATGAATCATTGCTTCACAATATTGAGAGACTACTGTTTCATTTCCACATTTGCACATTTTCCACAGACATGCACATATTGAGGAGAAGTTCTTCCTATTGAGGGCATTTTTTTTAAACATCTCCTTACTAAAGGAAATTTAGGAACCAGAAAAGAGTTTAATTACCTATTTATAAATTATTAGTGATCAAGATTGAATGGCTTGGTTGGTCATAGTTGTCTCTATAACTATTTATAGTTGACCATTTCCTATTCTAGCCAACAAACCAAAAGATGATATGTAGTCACAGAGCCCACAACTAGAAAGGAGATTGTCTTTCTCTTAATATGCACTCACTTTTTTTTGTACAATGGATTTTTCCAAGTGAAGCATGCCTTATTTAGTTGAAAATAATATTTATAACCTCAAGCAAAGCTGTATTTAGTCACATTTATATAACATGAGCACTTATGGTTTTGTTAAGATGTGTTCAGTGTTCTTGAGCAAGGATAGCAGAATCATGCATTACTTAACTTTCTATCCTCTCTCCTACAAAGTCCTCAACTCTTGCATTATGCTAACTATGGGCAAGCCTCAGAGATGAGAGCTTGTCTAGCCATTTGCCTATATGAGCTGCCAGATGTTTAGTAAATGTTCAGTGTATAAGGAAAGGACATGAGCAAGTCTTGTCAGTATGTTTCTCTCCTTCTGCTGGGGTTTGACTTGTGTCCCCTCCAAAATTCATACTGAGCCATAATCTCCAAGACAAATGTATTATGAAGTAGGGTGTGCCCACATGCACAGTAGCAAGCACATTACAGTAGTCACTTCTTGAAGCAATGGGCACTTCGCCCATTCAATGCTTGTTCTCCTATTAATTGCCACACTAGCACACAAGGTGGCCTCTGAAGGATTCAAAGACTAGTATTGTGTCAGAAGCTGAGAATACTACCCTTACCTGCCAGAAGATCTACTGAGTGCCTAATATATACTTCCTACAGTGTAGAACTAAGAAAATTAATTTTTAATATTTGGAAAGCATTGAGTTTATGGTCTTTTATTAAAGTAATACTCAGTGGATTCTGTTCTGGCTTTTTTGACTAATATTTTCAACAGTTAAGAAGCACATGATCTGAAGTCTATAGAATAAAGAGCAGCAGTATAATCAAATATCTGTTAGTAATTAAACAGTAATGATCTTAGTTTCTTATATATTATATCTTAGGAAAATTCAGAAAATGAAGGATTTTTGATTCTGTATCATATTGTTGTTATCAAACATTATTTCATATACATATTTTGTTAAAACATAGTTTTAAAGGGACAACTTAATATTTTAAAAAAAGCAGATAAATTATCATCCAACATGAGCAAGAAATGTCAATAGATTCTACTTGGAAATATCTTATATCTTAGGGATATAGGAGGGAGGGAGGGAAGGATGGAGAAGGAGAGGCAGAAAGAGAACATCTGTACTCCAGCTTCACAGACAATTATATTTATCCTCTCTGATCATGGTAACCAAAAAGCATTTCTTACTTTTGAAAGTACATAAAACACTGTTCAAAGAAGACAAGATGATACATATCTAACATCTCCTGCTACAGTTGTGAAATATTTCTCATACTGGACTCATTAAGTCAAGGACTGTACTGTGCTGATTCGTTTAGGTTAGATTATATGCATTATCAGTGTATCAAAGCATGGTATAATAAAACAACACATTTATAACATAAACCTAGATTTCTAGTAGGAAAAAGGATGTGAATACAGTTCAACTTCTTGTTGTAACTCAATAAACAGTGAAAGAATAAAGCATATGTAGGATAAATTATAAACACAACATTAAAATAAAATCCAGGTTGTTACTCATAGTGTTCTGTCCATTTCTAAAAGACTACATTTTTAAAAGAGACTGATAAATAAACCTTAAGCTAAGGTTGAACTCTGTCAAAATAGACTATAGACACTTGGTGTTTGCCAACAATTTTATGAAGTAAAGTAAAAGTGGATCAGCAGCTCTTCAAGGCATTGGCCATGTCAGGTATTAATGACAGTTGATTGGAATAATCAGTTGCTTTGGATAATCAGACTCTCTAGCTTCTTTCTTTCTAGTGGTCTGTTCTGTTTATAAATTGTTACTTTACCTACTGTGTCTATCAGAGAAATTCTGAACATTCTAAGATACTCTAGCAGTACGGGAACATATAGACTCCATTCACCCTGTCTCTTCATAACATTATCAACTTTGATAACAAGAGCTCTCTTATTGCATGTGTATAAATCTAATTTTCTTGAGTTTAATTTTAAGGTTCACATTTATGATTCAGAAGATGTACAAATGTCCATTCTTAGGAGATAAAATAAAAACATTTTCCAAATGATTAAACTATGGAATGCTCCCATCAGCAAAGTATACATGTTCTGCTTGTTCAGTGCCATTGTCAGTCTAGAACAGTGGGTCTCAACTTTTCTAGTGCTCTGATCCTTTAATATCATCCCACATGTTGTAGTGATTCTAACCATAAATTTATTTTCATGGCTACTTCATAATTGTAATTTGCTACTCTTATGAATCATAATGTAAATATCTGATATGCAACCCCTATGAAAGAATAATTCAACTCCAAAAGGGTCACAATCCACAGGTCAAGAACCACTGATCTGGAACATTGCTGAAGTGCTTCTGATTGAAAAAAATGTTAGTTCTAACACTGATTTGCTCACTTTTATAATAATCATGTACTTGTATTGCATAAAATACTTTTTATTTTCTGGTGCAAGCATGTATAACTCAATCTATATTAGCTCTAAGAGAATTTTAATCCAAACGGGAGAGTTTTTACTATTATCTCTTGAGTTATTGTATTTAACTGTTAATATATTCATTAGATTTTTAGTGTCATAATAAAGCCATGAACCCTTTGCAAGAGGAAAAATGATGTTTGTTCTAAAATCATAATCTATGTGTAAATAGATGAGTATTATTCACACAAATAGAAGACTGACAATGCTAATGAAGTCTTGATATTTAGCAGAGCCATTGCTGGATACCCAGACACTAACCCTATCACATGCATGCTAGTGCATTTGGGAAGGTTGTACAGTAGCATGTCAGAGAAGATTCTCTGTGGATGAGGAAGAAATCATTATGGAGTAAAAATCAAGGGCTTAAAAGGATCAAATACAGTTACTTGCAAAATTCTTTTTTCTTGGAAAAAAAGAAATGAATCTTTTTAGTGATTTTATGAAGAAAAATAACTTGTAAATAGTTGAACTTTAAGAAATAAGCTCATAATGTGGCTCTCGAGCAGACACACTTGCCATGTCCACCTTGATTAGATGTGAGAGTGTTTGCTCAGTGTGTCCGATTGTTTTAGTTGATCTTTTCACTGCATAGTGTTCTATCTACTAAAGTACCAACAGGAATGTAAGGGCTTTCTGGGGTAATGGAGGAGACAACAGGTTGGATAGTATGATTAAGGATACTATATTCCATCCAGCTCAGAAATCCTTACGAAAGAACACTCTGTCATTTTAAACCAATATTCCCCAAATCCCCAAAGATTAAAAAATAAACATTCAAACTAAACTTAAAACATCCATTTTAATTTTATCTGTTCTATTTACCATAATATTCAAGGACAGGCAGGGAATCTTAGGGCTTAAAGGCAACCTGAGACAGAGCAAGCACTTCCTCCTGCCCAGCCAGACTTTCAGCTAAGTCACCAGTGGGTGTAAAGCTTTGTAGCTTTTGACAGATCTGTTAGTTTTATTCATTTGTATAATTCAGGGAGAAATGTCTTCTTTGATTCTCAAAGACAATAAAACTAGTAAATTATTGGCTGTTGATACTATGAATATTAAAACACATTAGAAACACAAATAATTGTCTTTGATGGTATCTTTCAAGGGTATATTAGTATACTTTTAGCATCAGAAAGTAATATGGACTTAAATCCTGACTAACAAATCGATTTGCAGAGGAGCTCTTGGCAGCTCACAGCTACACAGCATGTGAAGGTCTCCAAAGCATCCTGCTGTGAGTTTCCTCGTGTCTAAAGAGCTATTCATTTTATTTGTCTCAATTCTTGCCCCCTAAGCACCATTCCTTTTCTCAAAAGTAAGGTCTTATATAATGTAGAGATATGTGAGTTATTTTTCTTTGATATAACAATTGAAATCCAACATCTGACACAGACATATACGCATATATCTTTTGAACATCTACACACTACACAAATATTACCATAGAATTTTCCATCATCAGTAGATAATTCTAGGAGACCAAAGTTTTCTAGTTTAGGCACAAGTTTCCCATTGTTTCTTATATAGTCATGTTTACATGATAGTAACACTGTATGAGTTCATGATTTGCAAAACAATGGTGTCTTAGGGTTCTCTAGAGTCACAGAACTTATGGTAGTCTCTATGTAGTAAAGGAATTTATTGATGACTTACAGTCTATAGTCCAACTCCCAACAATCAACTCCCAACAATGGTCGGCAGCAGCTGTGAATGGAAGTCCAAGGATCCAGCAATTGCTCAATCCCAAAAGGCAAGCAGGTGAAGCAGAGAGAGCCTTCCTTCTTCCAATGTCCTTATATAGGTCTCCAGCAAAAGCTGTGGCCCAGATTAAAGGTGTGAACTATCACACCTTTAATCCCAGATGACCTTGCTTGAACTTGTAGATCTTCCTATCTTAATCCTCTGGGATTCATAGCTACTATGCCTCAAGATCTCCATGCCAAGATTCAGGTCGGAAACTCGTATCTCTCAGCCTCCAGATTAGGGCCACAGGTGAGCCTTCTAATTCTGGATTGTAGTTCATTTCAGATATAGTCAAGTTGACAACCAGGAATAGCCACTACAATCCACCCCTTGTCAACTTGACACAAATAATATCTCATGTCCACATGAAACAATAACAAAATCATGAGTATGCCTAACATGATATAACTATTCCTCGTACAATCGCAAACGCATTTATAAACTTACAATGGAGCAATGTCCCTTGGGAACATTCTTTAGTGTCTCAACTTAAATACCAATTGATGTTAAAGAAATTGGAAGAAAGAGAAATGTATTCTTAACAAAATAAGACAGAAGCGTTCATATTACTTATAATCCTTGTTTCTGCAACTGATTACGTGGCCTTAGCTGATATTTATAACTACCTTCCTCTACTACCCATTCTGTATTTCCTTCCCCCTCAGCAAGCACCTCAGCAGGTCTTGGCTCTTTTCCTGGAGGATTGACCCATACCTTCATTCCTGATGTGTCTGCATCCTTTGTCATCCTGCTTGGATTAGGCTGTTGTAATTTCCCTCTGAGGCTGAGACTTGAATTTTCGCTGTAATTCAGCCAACCTTATAATGAGAGCTTCAGTTTGGTTTTCTGCACCTTGAACTCTATGGCTGCTGGAGAGAAGACTATCTTCAAGGACACACTTAGCAACTTTTAGATTGTTTACTTTTATCTGGGGCCTTTCGATTTTATCACACAACTCCTTATTTTCCTTCATCATTTTTTGTCGAATTTCCTTATTTTCCTTTATCATTTTTTCTCAAGATGCTAAGAGCAACCAACCAACAAAACCATTTTCTGATTTCTTCCCATCTTGTGGAAAGCTTTGTACACCGAATCCCCTAATTCATCAAGGTAACCAAGGGCATTAGCTTCTTTGAGCTTTCTATTGCTGTGACGCAACACCATGATCCTGGTAACTCTTTTAAAGGAAAACATTTTGTTAGGGCTGGCTTACAGGTTCAGTCCATTATCGTCATGTTGGGAAGCATAGCAGTGCACAGGCAAAGTGTTGGAGAAGGAGCGGAGAGATCTACACCTGGATTGGCAGGAAGAGAGCACTTGAAACCTCAAGGCCTGTCTCCACAGTGGCATACATCCTCCAGTAAGGCCAAACGGGGGCCATTTTATTCAAACCACTACACCCACCCACGGGACATTGCCATGTATTCTATAAAAACAACAATCTATTATTTATAAGTGTTTTTTAAAGCAGATTGTAACCACTAGACTTTACTTCAGAAAATCAGTATGAGGTTTCCTGATTTCATTCTTAACTTGCTAAGTATTTTTTTTTAATTTGAATGCCTTTATCAATAAAAGCTAATCTTGCCTTTTACATGTGAAGCTATGACAGGAATTCTCAAAAAAAAATGAAACATGGTATTTTATATGCTGTGCATAAAAATATGATGCTAATTGTAAAAAAATATAGAAGGAAAAGAAAAAAATGTATTTAACTGCTACTGTAAAACTGTAAAACCTCCTGACAAAGTCAAATGAAAGACTATCAATCAGACAAGAGAGATAGGAACATTATTCCTACTATAGAGTTCAATCTTCATAGGGATTGATCTTTAAACACAGTCCTGGACAATCCTGCCATCTGACACTTCTCCACGTGCACTTTCCCATATTGCTATTAATCTATGATTTTTAAATTATGAACCACTTTTATTGAGATTAACTGTTTGGCCACAAAAGGCTACTTTAATGATTTTTTTTCTTTTAAAATATTTCATTCTCCTCTCATATATTTTTGGTTGTGAGCCTAGCTTTCACCAGCTGAGGCTGAGCAACCTCTCCATGAGCAACCTCTCTACCTCGAAAGGTGGGGTTGGGGGAGAACCCTCTAAGAGATCAAGAGGAGGGGGATGGTGTAAAGAACTTTGGGAGGCAGGCTGGTAGGGGGGCAACACTTGGAATGTAAATAAATGAAATAAGTAGTTGAAAAGTTAACTATTGTATTTTATACTAGCAGGTAAACAATTGTTTTCTTCCTGTACTTGCTGTATGTATGGTATGTGTCATTACACTTGGTTCCTGTTCAGTCTTCCTCCCAGCTGCCCCCTCCCATCCATCACCTCTAGGAGTTTCCCTTCATTTCCTCAGCCCTCTTCCTCTTATCACATGAATTTTATCACTTTTCTATATTCAATATCCATAATCAACCCCCCTCCTTTTGTGATCCCCAGTTGAATGACCTACACACACATACACACACACACACACACACACACACACACACACTCCTAGGCTGTTTTCATTTTTTGGCTATTGTGTATGGTGCAGCACTAACCATGGATGTGTGAGTGTCCCTGTGGCATGCTGACTTACAGTCTATTGAATACACACTGAGGAATGTCACAGCTGTGTCAGACTGTAGTTGTAGTTTTACTTTTTGACGATCTTTCCTCATGACTTCCAGCTCCGTGGTTTACATTCAAGAGTAAGAAAGAGTTCCAGCTGGGCAATGGTGGTGCACGCCTTTAATCCCAGCACTTGGGAGGCAGAGACAGGTAGATTTCTGAGTTCGAACCCAGCCTGGTCTATAGAGTGAGTTCCAGGACAGCCAGGGCTACACAGAGAAACCCTGTCTCAAAAAAAAAAAAAAAAAAAAAAAAGAGTTCCTTTTCCCCATCTCCTTGCCAACCTCATTTATTCTCACTTGTGTTATTGATGGTAGCCATTTGGACTTGATGAAATGGAATCCTGAATTGGTTTCAATTTATACCTTCTTGGATGGTAAAATCCCCACATTAATTATTAATTATCTCTATATTTAAAAAAAACATTCAGAAAGTAAAACTTCTGCTTATGACAGAATTGCTTCTGACCATACAATATTCTAAGTTTCAGGTTAACAGATTGCAAAGAAAGTCACGTTCATTGTCTAGTGTCATGCAGAATTCAAGCAGACACTGTTGTACACTGGAAATGATATATCTTTTTTCATTAAAGTCAAAAATGAAAAAAAAACTTTACTTAGTAGTAAAAAACTATATTCTAAATGTTACAGCAAAGGAATGAGCAAACACAGGGAAAATACAACAAAAGATACTTATCAGATTTAACAAATAAAATTTGAAAACTTCAGCAGATATACATAAAAAGTATGCACATTATGATATTATACACATATAACTATATGTGTATTAACGTATATATAATGTTTTCATAGTAGTACACAATATAATTTGTGACTCATTTAACAGAATGTTAAAGATATTTATGATAGGAAACATATAAAGTAAAAATCACAATACTTACACCCAAATTTTGCCTTTGTTATTGAACGTAATCAGTCCTTATGATTGATGAGTGAAAGTTAGGGACGAGGTGGCTGGTGAGGCTGTGGAATTTAGAGAGCATACTGCTGCCTGTTTTTGAAACCAGTACAGTTTCCAGCTGGATTTCAAACACTTATCCGTATTCCTCTCACTCCTCATTAAAAGAGCTTCTTCTAAGGAAGATGTCTATAGGTGCATTAATCTATGGGTATAGCAATACACCAATCACAATCAGTTTAATAAAGTGTCCATTTAGCAGAATGATACTAAAGGCTCTCCCTACTGCCTGTTCTCCATCAATGCAGAGGTTCTCAGCCCAATAATGCTGCCAGGCGTGGCTCATTCCTATGATGCTCCTGCCGCTAATACACCAGTGGGCATACTTTGCCAGGCCCTTCATTATTGTGCCTCACAAGGCTTATAGCTCAGTAAGAGTGATGATAACTTCTTCTCTAGTAGCATGCAAACCACCTTCCAGCACCGTGGAAGCTAGCCAGTAGGGATTAAATCTCCAGGTCAGCACCCCCTTGATTATCTCTATTATTCATGACTCAAGCATGTGGCATCTTCGGCAGTAGGATCACATTGTCAAGTTCTGGAGGGTAACCAAGAGCGCAGGCAGTAAACTTAGATATTTGGGGATCTTGGGATCTTGCTTCCTAGTAAGTGATTTCTTGTCATGGGAATTTTACTGGTTTTATAGTAGGAGCATTATTGACCCATTGTAGGATGACTACATTCTCAACCCCTCTCTGATATCTCTCTCTCTCTCTCTCATACACACACACACACACACACACACACACACACACACACACACACAAACATGCTGTTTTCTCTTTGAGTCCTTACATATTACAGACACACATATATACCCTTGCAGATTTGTTTCCCCTCTCTCACTCTCCTCTTTGCCACTTCTAACAATTGTACCCATTTGGCTTAATCTCAGCAAATATTTCTTCCCACCATTTGGAACTAACTACTCAAACATCTGCAACTGTGGGGCCATTCTCATTTAAAACACCATAAGAATGTGAATATATGTCCACAAAGGAACTACAGTCACCATGAGAAGAACTGGAAAACTTAAAAGCCTTTAAAATTTCTTCTGATTCTTCTTGGTTCTTAAATTATTCCCTTCATTTAGTATATATTAGCAGATATTCAATGTCAAATCTTTCTATTGAGTAAGTAGAAAGATTATCAGATTTATTAACCTATGTCCCAAATCCTATGTGTGAAAACCTAGAAAGCCTTTGATTAGCTTGGCTCTCCCACCAAGCTGGTCTGAGATAAAAACATATAGAATCTGTAAAGAGAAAAATGTGATTTCTTTTACTCAACAGAAATCAGTTTATCTACAAGAAATCAAAGACAGAGGGTCAAAACCAGAATTCTTCTTGAAGTCATTGATACTGTGATATATTCCTAATTAGTATATGAATTCAATACAGAACGGTAGGACAACCATCTGTATGAAATTTAACCCCTTCAGTTTTGTATTCCTTCATAAATGAAAACTAATATCTATGATAATTTAAGAAATATATTTTAAAGACCAATTTAGTTCTTTTGATTCCTATGTCTTTGAAACTTCAGCACAATAATGCACTTGTATACAACTTCTGTATTAGTCAGAGTTCTCTAAAGTCATAGAACTTATGGGTAGTCTCTAGATAGTAACGGAATTTGTTGATGACTTACACTCTATGCTCCAACTCCCCAACAATGGTCAGCAGCAGCTGTGAACGGAAGTCCAAGGATCTAGCAGTAGCTCGGTCCCACAAGGCAAGCAGGTGAAGAAGAGAGAATCTTCCTTCTTCCAATGTCCTTATGTAGGTCTCCAGCAGAAGGTGTGGCCCAGATTAAAGGTGTGTACCACCATTCCCGGATCTGGGACTTGCTTAGTCCCTGATGATCTTGAACTCAGAGATCTCCTTGCCCTCGTCTTCTGGCATTCATAGGCACTATGCCTCAAGATTTCCATGCCAAGATCCAGGGCAGAAACTTGTATTTCTCAATCTCAAGATCAGAATCACAGCTGAGCCTTCCAATTCTGGATTGTAGTTCATTCCAGATATAGTCAAGTTGACAACCAGGAATAGCTACTACAATCCACCCCTTAGCAACTTGACACAAATAATATGTCATGTCCAGAGGAAACAATAACAAGATCATGAAGACACCTAACATGATATAACTAGTCCTCCTACAAGCACAAATGCATTTGTAAATTTACAATGGGGCAATGTCCCTTGGGAACGTTCTTTTAATATCTCAAATTAAATACCAACTGATGTTAAAGAAATACTTCAAGAGAAAATCCCACAGGCTGCTAAGAATCACTAATGTTCCATCTACTCACAATTGCATCAGGTACTTGAAAGATTTGAAAATAATAGACAATTAACTAGTGATACAAGACAAATTTATCTTTTATTCTTTCATTGTTCCTGTTATCTTGAAACTTCCCTACTTCTATTTTACTGAGCTTAATAATGTATTAAATTTCAAAGGTACCAAGTGCTTATTAAATTGCTCAATATCTGTTCTTATCAATTTCAAAGCTGAAATTTCTACTTTTCTACTATAACTATGGCCATTCAACAAAATTCATGACAGACAAGAAGTTGTACTTAAAAATTTATACTCAGAATCTGCAAAGGTCTCTAGCCCATCTAATAGTATAAAAACATAACACCAATACTGCCAGGAGAGTAATTGCTTCAAAGCAATATTGAAGAAATCTAATTCTACTATATTTTACAGTCAGCTTTCTAAATGATATTGTAGCTAACAACTCAAAATTATATTCAATATAGTTTTCCATTTAAGCATAATCCATTTAAGCACCTTTGTTCCCTTGTCAAACTAAATACTAATACAAGTATGGGTATTTATATGTGTGAATATGATATATATTGCAAATTTGTACTAACATATATAATCAGACAAAAATTTTATCATGTATGAGAATGCCAGGTGAGAATATTTCATTTGATTTTATTTAGGTATTACTAAAATACAATAGAAACTTCCATTAGTATGTGAAAATTTTAATAATTACACTAGTCAAGCTTCTGTCACAAGAGAAAAAATTAACTTACAAAGATAAAAGTTAAATTTGGGAGCATGATTTTAGTCATTTCAGAAAATATTGATTCACCCCACTGTCACGGAGCTTAGGGGTGTGCAATACACTATGGGAAGAAAAATAAGACTAAAAATAGCCTTTATAACTAAGGTAACCTTAAACAACATATGTACTATGCAAGACCATTCTTCATTGTAAAAAGGAAGATTATAGTAAATAACAACTGGCATTGCTACTTTCATGTCACTACCTCAGTGTGAGAACTAGTGAACTGACGTTTATATGATCAATCCAATGGACATGAATAATCACAGGATTTTATTCCCTATTTGATGATTCATTGTATCTGGGGGTAAAGAATAATAATGCAAAAAAAAATATTCTCTGGGAGAACATAGCCACAGAAAGTATCTACAGAAGCAGAAGTCTTGAACTTTGTTATTCAATACTGAGAAATAATGTCTACAGTGCAGAAAATGTTACCACATTCTCTTGGCTATATATTAGTATATATGTAACACAATTCATCATGATAGTTCATGCATTGTGTAAAATATTTATTTTGGGCCTATATTTGCTGAATCTGATAGTACAAGACAACTTTGTGACTTTGTGAAAATAGAAATTTCTACCTCCCATAGGGTTCTAGACATGGTATACCTGCCATACTGCTCAAGCATCAGGAAGGAAAATGGGCTTCAGTATTAGACAAACGTGCTAGGTAAGGACTTTGGGACCTCAAAGAGGAGTTTTCTTGAATAATATTAAATTTTCAATATCACAGAAGAGTATCAGAGAATGCATGGTCTGGTGATATTCCTACACCTTTCATATAAGTCTGTTCCAGTCCACACAACCTGTTGAAGAAATGTATCATAGAGATAAGATCCCAACATATACTGAGAATTTATTATGTTGCTAGAGCAAACAGCAGCTAAAAGTAGTAGCTAGAAAGAGAGTATCAAAATTAGGGCAGAAATTATTAAAATACAAATTTAAAACAACACAAAGAATCAATGAAACACTAAGTTGCCACATCGAAAAGATTAAGGAAGCCAGGTGGTGGTAGGGCATGCCTTTAATCCCAGCACTTAGGAGGCAGAGGCAGGTGGATTTCTGAGTTGGAGGCCAACCTGGTCTACAGAGTGAGTTCCAGGACAGCCAGGGCTATACAGAGAAACCCTGTCTTGAAAACAACAACAACAACCCAAAGGGGAAAAAAAAGGAAAAGATTAAGAAAATTGCCAAACATTTAGCTAAATTAAAAGACACAAAAAACCAAAGCCATAAAATTCGAAATTAAAGGGCAAACATTATAAGAAGCACTAAGAAAGTCAGAGAAGTAAGACATACTTCAAAAATGTGTTTCCACTAAACTGAAAAAGATAAAAAAGAAATATATGGATTTCTAGGTATACTTAACTTGCAAAAGTTAAATCAAAATAAAACAAATTTTAAATAGACTCACAACATCAAATGAGATAAAAGCAGTCATTAAAAATCTCTTGACTGAAAAATAAATAAATAAACATTTTGGCTCAGGTGGATTACATGCAGAATTCTACAAGACCTTCAAAGAAGAACTAACATTAACACTTATCTAATTATCCCATAAAATAGAAAAGAAACATTTTGTTCTTATGAAGCCAGTATTACCCTGACTCCAAAACCAGTCAAAGACCTAATTCAAAAAAGAATATTATAGACCAATATTTCTGATGAACTCATACCCCAAAGAACTTTCAAAGTGAAATCAAGAAGAAATAAAAAATATACTCCTGATCAAGTTGGCTCAACCTAAAGGATGAAATCATGGTTCAATATATATAAATCAATAAATATACCACATAAATATACTCGATGATTAAACTCACAAGATCTTCTCATTAGATACACGAAGCCATTGACTCTTTATAGTAAAAGTCTTGAAGAGAATGAGAAATGGCAGAATAGCTCAATACAGTAAAGGCAATGTACAGCACAACCAAGCCGACATCATGTTAAGCAGAGAAAATTTCAAAGTATCTCTTCATAAATGAGTAAAAAAGGCAAGCATGCCTCTCCTCCCCATCCCCACTCATTACAGTACTTTAAGTATTAGCTATAGTAAAAAGAAAGTTATAGAAATAACAGGAATAGAAACAGAAAAGAAAGAAGTGAAAAAAATCCTCATTTGCAAAAGCTTTGACTCTTTATATAAAAGGCTCTAAAAATTCCACCAGAAAATTCCTACAGCTGATAAACACATTCATCAAACTGTCAGGATATAAAATTAATATGCAAAATCCAGTACCTTTTCTATATAATAATGATAGGCATTATAAGAAAGAAGCCAGAAAAAGATAATCATTCACACTATTATGAAAAAAAGGGTATTTTGAAATAAATTTAACTGTGGAAGTGAAAACTTGTAAAATAAAAACTCAAAAAAACAGAAAAAGATATTGATGAAGACAGATGGAAAGATGTCCCATGATCCTAGTTAGTACACATAATATAGTAAAAATGGACATCTTATCGAAACAAAGAAAGCTATAACTTCATCACAATTTCAAAGTGTGACTCCTAGTTGGTGGACCATGTGCTAGTAGATGGCCTCATTCTGAAGAATAGTTGTGCAGCACAAGTTGGAATGGATGGTTTTAAAACAAAATTAAATTGAGGACCCTGAAGACACAAATTTGAGTAGGCAGGGAAGTGGTGGACCTAGAAGGAGGTTGGGGGTGAATTGGATCAAATTATATCATATGAAATTCTCCAATAATTAATTTACAGTTCAAAAATCTTATACATCTCTCAGATGTGGTCCGCGCTATTTTCCCGCCGGCAGGAACACATGGACACACACAAGATCCTTCTGCAGCAAACCTTTATTACCATGTGGCGAGGAGAGGGCGAGCCCTGGAAATGCACTGCTTATATACACCCTGGAGTGGCGTGTTCACCTCTGATTGGCTGTTTGCTCATTACCTCATGAGACGCCTCGGGATAGGCTGTGACTTGGTGCTCTCTGGCCCTAGGCACATGTGCAGACTACTTGTTACAGGGAGAAGACACCAGATGCCGGCGCCATCTTGTAATGGAGGCTGCCCGCTCGGGTGCGGCTCTCTACACTCAGAGATGTAACAAATATCCCAGAAATTACCAAGTTTCTGAAGCTAAATTATCAAGCAGCTAAACTAGTCATAAAATTTGGAAGGTATATATTATCTTCTGGATGAAAAGATCTAAAGAAGATGATCGTATCAAAGGATAATGAATGACATACAAACACAGGACATTCAGTAAAGTTATAGTCATGTCACATGAAAACCATCCTGAATCTGATGGAGTGGAGTTAATTAACTTAGATATAAATAAAGCTATATTTCTGATGGATAATATGCTTATTTCAAAATACAATTAGGGAAGTTATTAATTGGTCAATACAACCAAGCTTTTATGAATGTACTTGCACACAAAATAGAGCTAATAGGTATGTAAGTCCTAATATAAAGGAACTAATGGTATGTGTAAATATCTCATCTACTTGATATGTGTAAATTTTCGTGTTTTAGATGGTGTGCATGCGTGTGTTCCACAGGTATCTCTGTAATCCTCTTTGTCCTTTCTTTCTTGCTCTCCTTGCTTGATAATCTTTTCTTGTAAACAGTGATTAATCTGCTTTTTATTACTGAATGGATTTTCACTCAGTAGTTTATGTAACAGAATCATCTAGCAGGCAGTCTTTTCTGTTTAAGACTTCAATGCAGTGGTTTTGTCTGTGGCCTATGAACTGGTACTCTGAGTCTCCTTGTACGGTGAGGATGAGGTTGTCCTCCCTGCTTCCTTTTGTCTGTAAAGCTGATATTGACATTCCTGGGTGTATATATCCATCACTTGTGGCAACATCTAAGAGTATACATCTGAGTCACAGAGTACATATTCCTCTAACATTTTAAGGAATCACTAAGATATTTCCCAAGTGATAGTAGGAGCTTGTAGTTTTACCAGAAGTAGAAGAGAATCAAATGTTATCCTTCTATGTATATGGTTACAGCCGGTCATTTCATCCTGACATTTTATTAAGTGTATAAAGTGGTACTTCTCTTTCAAACAATATAAATTTCCTTAATTACTAATGTTTGAGGATTATTATACACAGCTAGGTAATAGTGTTAATGTTCACAGTTTATTTCTTTTTTACTTTGACTACCTTATTATTATTATTATTATTGCGTTTTGAAACCTTTTTAAATATTTGTATTATGTTCATTTCATACACACACACGCACACACACACACACTCACACACACGCACACACACACACACACACACACATTTATACATTCTCTCTACTTGTAGATAACATCCTTTGTAATTTTTAGTGTAGTATCTACCTAGAAACAACTTAATGCATGATGCTATTTGAGAATTAGGAATAAACAATTTTCTAACCATCCGTCTGCGCCCTCCATCTACATGTCTTGAAATGTACTGGACTAGCTGTGCCAACCTTCCATATGGCCTCACTTTAACATGTCACTCTTATCTTGCAGGTTCTTCTTATACGAATGTCTGAGCATGTTCCTACATCTGAGTCATTCTTCATATGACATGGTGTAAGACCCCCAGTCCATGCCAAGTTTTAGTCTTGAGAGAGGAAATGGTCACAGTGCCAGGGGAAAGCATACAACAGAAGATGTAGCCAGGGAAGCTGCAGCAACGTTTTCTCTATGGGAGCTGTCCCATTGAGATGGCCTCGCATCCACCCATCCTCATTGTAAATGTGTAGTGGTCCTCGCTGGCAGCATGAATTTTTTTCTAATATTCCTGCAGATTAGCTTTGCCTCCTCAGGAAACAGCCTTCACTTCAATCTGTGGTTAAGGATATAGCAGAGGAAAGCCCTTGGGTTCCCACAGGTTTACATACACAGTGTGCATACACAATGACACTCTTTCTGCTAGTTTCCTATATACGATTGGCTGCTGCTATAAGATCATGTTGGCAGTTTTATTTTTAGCAATCACTCCTCTAAAGGAAGATAGCTTACATATGGTTTTTAAACTGTTCACAGAAAAAAAATTCAGCTTTAATATGAATTCAAAATGAAATGAAACAAGTTAATCCAAGTTCAAGATTAGTGAAGGAAAAAGGAGCCTCCAGCTGTGCCAGCATTTCCCACATGTGTCTGCTTGGGGGGAAATCATCTTTGTAATATTGGGGAAGTCATGAAAATGAGCTGTCTGGCAACAATTACACTTTTGTAAATCACAGATATTATTCCAGTGTCTCTTTGCTGCATAACGGATCATTAAACCACCAGTGCTCTTAAGGTCACACCATCCCTCATTTCTTAGTATATTTCCAGCCTAAAGCATAAAACAATTAAAGTGAATTAGCCAGTCTATAGCTGCTTTGTTTTTTTTTTTTGTTTGTTTTCTTGAGCGAGTTCCCTCAAAGCCAGCGTTGAGATCTAGTCATCTAACACTGCAGTTAGAGTTGGTGCTGCCTCCATTACCCCAAAGATTTGAGTATCCATGTTTAACAAATAAGGAAAATATTTTGGATGTGTAAAAAGTTTGTCAACTTATAAATTTCAAGGAAACAGAAGATTTAAATAAGATACGCATGATGATTATATTTGCATATTTTATTTTCTTTGTTTATCCACTCTGAAAATAATTTTTTTGGGTACTTTTTAATGAGTTGCCCAGTTCTAGATATTTCAGTTACCCCATGCCTTATCCAAATACAGTTTTAATTACCACAATATGTTGAAACTCTAACTCTAAGCCTGTGAGCTTGGTGAGAACTGAAGCGTTTTCCGGAGTGAAGAATGTCTCCATACCTAGAGTAGGAATTATCTTTGAATGAATTAGCCATATCTGTTCATTTATGGTAGGCTAATCCATTTACCATTGTATATGTGCAGGATTTTATTTACATATAAATAACATGGTAAGGATTCAAGAAAAAAACTGTATTTAATATTTTTGGAACAACACAGTCACAGAATTATAAGTAGTTAAAAATATATTCTCTCAATCCAACATAAAGAGCCCCAGGCAAGGAAAGAATGCTAAGAGCAGAAGTAGTTTTTCCCAGGGAAGAACACACCACACTGGTTATCCAATACCAATGGTCACCCCTGAAAACATAGATACAAACTCACATTATACAGACTGAGTAGGTTGTATTTAGGAATGTATATGTATATACATATATGTATGCATTTAACAACAAGTGAAATGAAAAAAAAGGTCATAAATTTAAAAGAGAGCAAAGAGGTATGTAAAAGAGGTTTGGAGGGAGAGAATGTAATCACATCAAAATCTCAAAAAGAAAAAAATCACATTGGAAATAAAGTGTCACGTGGAACACGTCTATAGAAATATTGCTGCAGAGTATGCATGCTGGGAACTGCATGGATGCAGGACTGAATTCTGTGGGTTGACATGAAGCATATTCAACTACGTGGCAAGCACATAATATATTTGATCATATGATAGCAATCATCTTGCTCATCAAGTATGCTGTGCTCTTACACCCCAGCACTCACACTAGTGTCTTTTAAAGCTTCATTCAGATACTGGTCATACTTTTTGTTCTCTTTGTCTAAAGCAATGTGAAACAGTGAATTTTAAGTCAGTGGCATACTCTATGTCTACCAGGCTCAAATCTAGGCACAACATGGTGAAAAGAGAAATCCATCAATTCAATACAAAAACAAACTAAAGGAGGAAACATACACTTATCAGGGAGTAGTAACATATTATACTATAAACCATGAGACAGAACACCCCAAGTCTGTATGAAAAACTAAAATACTCTGGTGTTCTGCTGTTTAGGGTCAGGGTTTGTATGTTGTTTAACTGGTGTTAGTCGTGGAACCAAGAACCTCCAGCAGGCTAGGCAAGCAGTCTACCTCTGAATCACAGTTACAGCTCTATTGTTTAAGGATGTCTTTCTTTAAGAGCATGACGTGTAAGCTAGAAATAAAAGATGCTAAGGGCTTAGGGAAGAGGGAAGAACACCTAAGAAGCCACAACTGCTGCGGGGGACTCCACCAGATTAAAAATAGCTGTAGCATAAAGTACAAACTAGAGAAGAAAGAAAGAGATGATGTTACTGTGAAACACTGATGCCTGATCCAGGATTAGTGAAAGTTAATAGCTTTCACAAAATTGTATTTCGTGTTTTGGTTTTTAGAGGGTTTTATTTGGTTTTAGAGGGATTGTTGCCATTTCTTTTTGTTGGGTATCTAAAAATAGATATGAATATAAATGCTATCTAAACAGATTTTTTTTCCTTAAAAAAAGAGAACCAACTGTTTATTGGTTCTTGGGGGTACAGCTTACATCCTGTGTTAAGGTATCTCCATGAAACCAAACTAAACAGAAAAGAAAGCAATGATACGGATATATCGGGGAAAACATCCTTTGCTCTGTGGAAAATCTGTAACAGTTGGGTTGAACAGAAAACTAAGTCCCTATGTAAGTGAGGTAGGAGTAATGATAACATTTAAGAGAACAGCTTAGGATTGTATGTGGGTGGGGCAGACCTACACAGTTGGGATAAGACTTGACAAAGGGGTGTAACTGCCAGCTTTCCCACCTGCACATGAGATCCCTGAAATAACAATTCTGAGACTTCTTACATATGAATACAAGCCTAGGCCAATAACTTTGAATCATTTCTGCTAACTCATAACTCAATTATCCTGTTTAAAGTAGTCTAAGACATGCCACATGGCTGGTTACCTGGTCTTCAGGTTAGTGTGTCCAGGAGAATCTCCCCTTGTCTCACCCAATCCCAGAATTCCTCTCTTTGTGCCAGATGTCCCATCTTCTAATCCTGCTTTAGCTCATGGGCCAATCAACATTTTCTTGACAGGTGAATGCTTTTACACAATGCATAAGAGATTATCTCTTCAAAGGTGCAAAACTACTTTGGCACAGAGTAACCCCGAGAATGAAGATAAAAGATTAGCTGTGAATATGTTTATTCCTTTCTTGTTCTTATTTAATCTGAGAGAAATAAAAAGTGGTCTTAAAATGTCTTTCATATGCAAAAAGATTGAGATTGAAATTAAAAGTGTGTATCTTTTAACAAACACAAATACTTCATCCCTTGGGTAAAACTTTAATGTCTGTTTCTCTCTTGCACAATAAGAAAATCAGTTCGAAAATGTTGTATTTACATGTCATTAAATTTTAAAACTTTTTTTAAAAACTTAACAATTAAAAAAACAAAACAAAACAAACAAACAAACAAACAAAAACAAAACAAGCAAGGCATTTGTGGCTTAATCCCAGCATAGCCAGGGCTACATAAAGAAACCCTGTCTCGAAAAACAAAAAAACAAAAAAACAAAAAAAAAAAA
>JADRCD010174266.1:0-20902 GCA_019843815.1 Montemys delectorum | reverse complement strand
TCCAAGCAGAACCATTGTTCATTGAAATAGTTGGTGAATGACGTTATGGATAGACCATCTTAATACACACACCATTTCTTAAATGAATGTAACCTGTTCTCTGTGGGCTGAGAATAAAGTTACTTACTCAAGTCAAATAGCTTTGACCATAGCAGGAAGTCTGTATCCAAAAATCTTGCCTACAATTCATTTCTTGGTGTAGCAGAACTATCAACTCTCAGCTTAGCTACGATGGAGGTAAAATCCTTTGGTGATGTGAGGGTCATTGAAGTATAGGCTTAGTACAATGAAATCCAATGTCTAAAAATTGTTCTTATTTTGGACTTGTACCACAGTAAGAGCCAAGATTTTAAGCTCTACTAAATACAAAACAAACAAAAAGACTTTATATATTTATGTTCATTTAAGAAAATACCAGTAGTGTTGTATTATTTTGAAGTGTACAGTTATTATGTTTGGAGTGATTTAAAATTTATATTGAGAGAAATGTATTTTCACTATTGGTGTAGATGAGCATCTACATAAGACTGTTACATTGATTGTTGTTTTATATCAAACAACTTTTACAATACTTATTTGTATTGTTATAGTATTTTATAAATTTTAAGGAATATGACAAAATAGATATTGTAGGTATTGAAGGGGGGTCTCTGGGAGGAGTGGGGGTACAAAAGGGATACAAGAATGTGATTTAATTCTATTTACTTAAAATATGTTTTTAAATGTTAACAAATTCAGATAAATTGAAATCATGTAACTTTTCTCATCATAATCCAATAAAAGTTTAAAAAGAAAGAAAAGAAAAGAAAAGAAAAGAAAAGAAAAGAAGGAGGGGGTGGGACAATGTAGGATTCACCCAATGGTCCCTTCTTCCCTTTATAGAGACCATGTCCTATGTCTCCACTCAGAGACAAAGGAAATTGGTGCTCCCCTAGGAAGAAAGGGTTTGCTTCCGTTGGACGAGAAAACACTGTTGGCTTTAGACTTGTCTCTGGGTGTCTAGAAATATATTCCAATAAATAAATTACAAAAATTCATTTATTTTACTGATATTAGGGATTGATTTTAAATTCTTTCAAGGTCAAATCCACAGTCTTAGACAGCATGGGACAGCCTTGAAACTTCTTAATATCTTCAACTCACATCTTCCTCTTCTAATCTTTCTATCTCTGAGTTGATTTTCATATGCAATTTAAGTTATATAGTATAAATTATTTCATAGCTATTATGTGTTTACATTTTTGAAATGAAGTAAGGATGCAATGAAAGAAAGAAGGAAGGAAAGAGAGAGAGAGAAAGGCAGAGCGAATAAGAGACAGAGAAAGAGAGAGTTGTATACCTGTGGAGAATAAACGAAATAATAATAAAGGTGCAGAGAATCAGAACAGTCTCATTTTCAGATCTTCTTTTGTGTTTGTGTGTGTGTGTATGCACATGTGTGCATTCACACACACACACACACACACACACACACACACACACTGATTATCTACTCATCAGAACATTCCAGACTAATTTTCATCATTCTGTGAATAGTTTCAGAGTTTCTATAAATTTTCAATGTTCTTCCTTTTATTCATGTTAGGCTTTCAGGAATCTTCCCTGGGGAAAGATGGTTCTGACAGATGCTTTGCTTTCTCTGAATAAACATTTCCAAACCATTACATGTATTTTTTTTTCTCAGTGAAAAAACTTATGTACTTTATTCTATGTAGATACGGACTTTATAAACATTGAAGGGTAGGGAGGGATCCAGAGGTAAATGCTTCCCATTTGCTTAGTTTGAGAGCTTCAGGTGTTTTCCCTACATGACTGATTGTTTTGCTTCCTCCTCAGTGGGTTGTCTTGGTTACAAATCCCAGAAAAGGTAATTGGGCCCATACCTACTATACTCAATTCTGAGTTTCATGGTGTTAAGGGTCACTCAATCTTACCAGTTCTTCTGTCTGGTGGGACAGTCCACTTGCCCCACACACCATTAGTTGTTTACATCAGCATCTTTTCTCTGTTATGGTAGTGGATTCTGTTTTGTATTTTTTTGCATTCTTTATTATTTTTTATTAGATATGTTCTTTATTTAAATTTGAATGATATCCCCTTTTTCAGTTTCCCTTCCAAAAAAAAAAAAAAACTCTGTTCCCATCCCCTTGCCCTGCTCACCAACCTACCCTCTCCCACCTCCTGGCCCTGGCATTCCCCTACACTGGGGCATAGAACCTTCACAGTACTAAGGACTTCTCCTTCCACTGATGACCAACTAGGCTATCTGCTATATATGCAGCTGGAACCAGGAATCCCACCATATCTACTCTTTGGTTGGTGGTTTAGTCCCTGGAAACTGAGGGTACTAGTTACTTCATATTGTTGTTCATCCTATGGGGTTGCAAAGCCCTTCAGCTTCTTGGGTCCTTTCTCTAGATCTTTCTGGGGACCCTGTGCTCAGTTCAATGGATGGCTGTAAGCTTCTACTTCTATATTAGTTGGGCACTGGGAGAGTCTCTCAGGATACTGCTATATAAGGCTCCTGTCAGCCAGCATTTGCTGGCATCCACAATAGTGTCTGGGTTTGGTGATTGAATATGGCAACGATTCATAGGTGAGGAAGTCTTTGGATTGTTCTTCCTTCAGTCTTTGCTCCATAGTTTGTCTCTGTAACTCTTTCCGTGGGCATTTTGATCCCCCTTCTAAGAAGGATCGAAGTATCCACACATTGGTCTTCCTTCTTCTTGAGGTTTGTGGAATGTATCTTGGGTATTTTCTGTGGTTTGAGGAATGTTTCTTGGGTATTCTGAGCTTCTGGGCTAATATCCACTTATCAATGAGTGTATACTATGTGTGTTCTTTTGTTATTGGGTTACCTCACTCAGGATGATATTCTCCAGATCCATCCATTTCCCTAAGAATTTCATAAATTCATTGCTTTTAAATGCTGAGTAGTAATGCATTGTGTAAATTTACTACATTTTCTGTTTCCATTCCTCTATTGAAGGACATCTGGATTGTTTCCAGCTTCTGACTATTATAAATAAGGCTGCTATGAACATAGTGGAGCATGTGTCCCTATTACATGTTGGAGCATCTTCTGGGTATATGCCCAGGAGTGGTATAACTGGGCCTTCAAGTAGTTATATATCCTATTTCCTAAGGAACCACCAAACTGATTTCCAGCATGGTTGTACCAGCTTGCAATCCCATCAACTATGAAGGGGTGTTCCTCTTTCTCCACAAACTTGCCAGCATCTGCTGTCACCTGAGTTTTTGGTTTTAGCCATTCTGATAGGTGTGAGTTGGAATCTCAGGGTTGTTTGGATTTGCATTTCCCTGATGACTAAGGATGTTGAACATTTATTTAGGTACTTCTTGGCCATTTGATATTCCCCAGTTGAAAATTCTTCATTTAGCTCTGTAACCCATTTTTCAATAGGGTTATTTGGTTCTCTGGAGTCTAACTTTTTGAGTCCTTTTTATATATTGGATGTTAGCCCTCTATTGGATATAGGATTGGTAAAGATCTTTTCTGAATCTGTTGTTTGCCATTTTGTCCTATTAGCAGTGTTCTTTGCCTTACAGAACCTTTACAATGTTATAAGGTCCCATTTGTCAATTTCTGATCTTAGAGCATAAGCTATTGTTGTTCTGTTCAGGAAAATTTCCCTGTACCTATGTGCGTGAGACTCTTCCTCACTTTCTTTTTTATTAGTTTCAGTGTATCTGCTGGAAGTCCTTGATCCACTTGGACTTGAACTTTGTACAACGAGATAAGAATGGATTGATTTGCATTCTTCTACATGTTAACTGCTAGTTCAGCCAGCAACATTGGTTGAAAATGCTGTCTTTTTCCCACTAGATGGATTTAGCTTCTTTGTTAAAGATCAAATGACAGTTGGTGTATGGGTTCATTTCTGTGTCTTCAAGTCTATTCCATTGGTCCACCTTCCTGTCACTGAACCAATACCATGCAGTTTTTATCACAATTGCTCTGTAGTACAGCTTAAGGTCAGGGATGGTGATTCCACCAGTTCTTTTATTATTGAGAATAGTTTTCAATATCCTAGGGTTTTTGTTATTCTAGATGAATTTGCAAATTGCTCTTTCCAATTTTGTGAAAAATTGAGTTGGAATTTTGATGGGGAATGCATTGCATCTGTAGATTGCTTTTGGCAAGATGGTCATTTTTACTATATTAATCCTGACAATCAATGAGCATGGGATATCTTTCAATCTTCTGAGATCTTCTTTGATTTCTTTCTTCTTCGACTTGAAGTTCTTGCCATACAGGTCTTTCTCTTGCATAGTTAGAGTCACATCAATGTATTTTAGATTATTTGTGAATGTTGTGAATGGTGTTGTTTCCCTAATTTCTTTCTCAGCCTGTTTATCTTTTGTGTATAGGAAGGCCCTTGATATGCTTGAGTTAATTTTATATCCAGCTACTTTGCTGAAGCTATTTTTCAGTTTTAGGAGTTCTCTGGTGGAATTTTTAGGGTCACTTAAGTATACTATCATATTATCAGCAAATATTAGTAATTTGAATTCTCCCTTTCCAATTCGTATCCCTTTGATCTCCTTTTGTCTAATTGCTGTAGCTAGGAATTCAAATACTATATTGAATAGGTAGGGAGAGAATGGGCAGCCTTGTCTAGTCCCTGATTTTAGTGGGATTGCTTCAAGTTTCTCTCCATTCAGTTTGATGTTGTCTACTGGTTTACTGTATATTGCTTTTACTATGTTTATGTATGGGCCTTGAACTCTTGATCTTTCCAACACTTTTATCATGAAGGGGTGTTGGATTTTATCAAATGCTTTCTCAGCATCTAATGAGATGATCATATGTTTTTTTTATATAGTCGATTATATTGATTGATTTCCATATATTGAACCACCCCTGCATCCCTGGGATGAAGCTAACTTGATCTTGTTGGATGATCGTTTTGATCTGTTCTTGGACTTGGTTTGCAAAGATTTTATTGAGTATTATTTCATTTTTATTCATAAGTGAAAATGGTCTGAAGTTTTCTTTCTTTGCTAAGTCTTTGAATGGTTTATGTATCAGAGTAATTATGGCTTCATAGAATGAATTGGGTAGAATATCTTCTGTTTCTATTTTGTGGAATAGTTTGAGGGATATTGTTATTAGGTCGTCTTTGAAGGTCTAATGAAACTCTGAACTAAATCTATCTTGTCCTGGGATCTTTTTGGTTGGAAGGCTATTAATGACTATTTCTCTTTCATTAGGGGATATGGGACTATTTATATTATTTATCTGATCTTCATTTAACTTTGGTACCTGGTATCTGTCTAGAAAATTGTTCATTTCATCCAGGTTTTCCAGTTTTGTTGAGTGCAATCTTTTGTAGTAGGATCTCATAATTTTTTGGATTTCCTCGGTTTGTGTTGGTATCTCTCCCTTTTCATTTCTGATTTTGTTAATTAGGATACTGTCTCTATGCCCTCTAGTTAGTTTGGCTAAGTGTTTATCTATTTTGTTGATTTTCTCAAAGAACCAGCTCCTGGTTTGGTTAATTCTTTGTATAGTTCTTTTTGTTTCCACTTGGTTGATTTCAGCCTTGAGTTTGATTATTTCCTGCCATCTTCTCCTCTTGGGTGAATTTGATTCTTTCTGTTCTAGAGCTTTCAGATGTGCTGTCAAATTGCTGGTGTATGCTCTCTCCAGTTTCTTTTTGGAGGCACTCAGAGCTCTGAGTTTTCTGCTTATGACTGCTTTCATTGTGTTCCATAAGTTTGGGTATGTTGTGGCTTCATTTTCACTCTAAAAAGTCTTTAATTTCTTTCTTTATTTCTTCCTTGACCAAGTTTTCATTGAAAAGAGTTTTGTTAAACTTCCACGTGTATGTAGGCATTCTATTATTTATGTTGTTATTAGGACCAGTCTTAATCAATGGTGATCTGGTAGGATGCAAGGAATTACGTCAATCCTCTTGTATCTGTTTAGACTTCATTTCTGATGAATTTATGGTCAATTTTGGAGAAGATATCACGAGGTACTATGAAGAAGGTATATCCTTTTGTTTTAGGATAAAATGTTCTATAGATATGTGTTAAATCCTATTGTGTCCTAAGTTCTGTTAGTTTCACTGTCTGTCTGTTTAGTTTCTGTTTCCGTGATCTGTCCATTGCTGAGAGTGGGGTGTTGAAGTCTCCCACTCTTATTGTGTGCAGTGCAATCTGTGCTTAGAGCTTTAATAAATTTTTTTTTTATGAATGTAGATGCCTTTGCATTTGGAGCTAGAGGTTAAGAATTGAGAGTTCATCTTGGTAGATTTTACCTTTGATGAGTATGAAGTGTCCCTCTTTATCTTTTTTTCTTATTTTAGGTTGAAAGTTGATTTTAATCTATGTTAGAATAGTTACTCCAGTTTGTTTCATGGGACCATTTGCTTATAAAAATTTTCCAGCCTTTTACTCTGAGGTATTGTCTGTGTTTATCCTATATGCAACAAAATGTTGGGTCCTGTTTAAGTAGCCAGTGTGTTAGTCTATGTCTTTTTATTGGGGAATTGAGTCCATTAATATTAATAGATATTAAGGAAAAGTAATTGTTGCTTCCTGTTATTTTTGTTGTTAGAGTTGAGATTCTGTTCATGTGGCTATCTTCTTTTAATTTTGTTGAAAGATTACTTTCTTGATTTTTCTAGGATGTAGTTTCCCTCCTTATATTGGAGTTTTCCATTTATTATCCTTTGAAGGGCTGGATTTGTGGCAAGATATTGTGTAAATTTCTTTTTGTCAAGGAATACCTTGGTTTCTCCATCTATGGTAATTGAGAGTTTTGCTGGATATAGTAACCTGGGCTGGCATTTGTGTTCTCTTAGGGTCTGTATGACAGAAGCCCAGAATCTTCTGGCTTTCATAGTCTCTGGCAAGACGTCTGATGTACAAATATGGAACGCTTCATGAATTTGTGTGTCATCCTTGCACAGGGGCCATACTAATCTTCTCTATATAGTTCCAATTTTACTATATGTGCTGCAGAAGCAAGCACCATTACATATATTTTTAACATCCTTTTTCATTTTTTATATAATGTGGTCTGCAGCAAAGACTACTAACATTAAATCAGATAAGGTGGGAATAGGTTTTATGTAACTTTTGTCTGAAAATAGTGCAAACCACTTTTCTACATGGAAGTATTGATGAAGAGACTTGCATGGTAAGACTACTTCTCATAGGAACAAATCTACCATGCTAATGATACTGAAATCTTTTCGCTTTGTCTGAAAAAGCTATGCACTTAAAAAATTGCCAATTTCACTCCCCTAGTTCTAGTTCTTGACTTGGCTATAATTGGTTTGCTCTGTCAAGAATAGAGACAGGATTATTTTCACTTTTATTTATTTTTTAATGGATATTTTATTTATTTACATTTCAAATGTTATTCCCTTTATCAATTTCCCACAGAAACTCCCTGTGCCATCCACCCTCTTCCTGCTTCTATGATGGTGTGGCCCCATCCACCCACCAACTCCCACATCCCAGCCCTCACATTGCCCCCCACTAGGGCATCAAGCATTCACAGGGCCAAGGGCCTTTTATCCCGTTGATGCTTAACAAGGCCATCTTCTGCTATATATTTAGCTGGAGCTGTGGGTCCCTCCATGTGAACTCCTTGGTTGGTGATTTAAACCCTGGGAGCTCTGGTTGGTTGATATTGTTGTTCTTCTTCTAGTGTTGCAAACTTCTTCAGCTCCTTCAGTTCTTTCTCTAACTCCTCCATTGGGGACCCTGTGATCAGTCCAATGGTTGGGTGTGAGCATCTACCTCTGTATTTGTCAGGCACTGGCAGAGCCTCTCAGGAGGTAGCTATATCAGGCTCCTGTTAGCAAGCACTTGTTCATATCCACAATGGTGTCTGAGCTTGGTGGCTGCATATGGGATGGATCTCCAGGGGAGGTAGTCTCTGGATAGCCTTTCCTTCAGTCTCTGCTCCACACTTTGTCTTCATATTTGCTCCCGGGAGTATTTTGTTACCCCATTAAATTCTTCATTATACTAATCACTAAGAGGGTTTTTCAGACATGTTTCTGTGGGAGCCTAGATGAGGATAATGGGCCTTCAGCTGTCCCTCCCTATGCCAGGATGGCCAAAGAAAGACCTGCACATGAAAGCTCATTTGTAAACTTCAGATTGTCCTTCAATTCTTTATTATCCTTATTACTTAGATAGTATGTTAGCACATTTCAATGTCGTTGTATATAAAAAATGTGATTCTAAACTTTGAATCAAAGAGGAATTATATCTCCTTAGAGGTTGATTAATCACACTCAGTCACTGTCTGTTGCAGTGAACCACTGAAACTGTTTTTGTCCAGCATCATAGTGGGCACAGACTATCTGCCTCAGGTTACTCTGCATATTCAATGTTGTAGGACGTTGGCAGTAAGAGGTCTAACCGCATGGTCAGCTCAGCAAATGAACAAGGGATTCCTTTTGAGTCAGGCATTGGGTTGAGGCTTGTTTTTGTTGTTTTTGTTGTTGTTGTTGTTTTTTGTTTTTGTTTTTGTTTTTGTTCCCCCCCCCCCAAGGTTGCCTTCCAGAACATTTTCTCCCTGCTGTTCAGGTTCCAGTGCAGTCTGTCTGGGCATTTTAGCTCTCTGTCTCTTCATCTTCCTTCAGGTTAAAACATTTTTTAAAAAACCTTTCTTTTCTGGGATGATGTTACAGAAATGAGGGAAATAGAAGTCCCATATCTACATACAAACACATTGGTGCTTTCTCTATTTTATGTCTGAGCCATGTTTTTTTGTGATTAAATTCAGTTAGTACATTGCAGATTAGGACACACATTAGAAATCTTTTTCATCTGGTTAATGACAGTCATATTTCACCATTATATGGTTTTGGTATGAGTCACTATTTTATTCAAACCGAACTGCAAGTACGCATTATTTGCACTCATTCCCACTTCACAGGGCCTTTGTAGGACTTTGAAAGAACAATCCAAGGGTGACTGATAGAGAAGCATAGAGATGAGAAAGGCATCAAAGTTTTTTTTTTGAATCCCTGTCCTAAACTTCTGAAGATGTAATTTTCTAATCCTAAACTTCAAAGAAGTAACATCATTTAGATGACCTATGTTAAATATATCATGAAGAAATTTCACTGTATTTTTTTATTCTGTTTTGTGATATGAGAACTTTTGTTCAGTTGCAACTACCTTTACAGAAATATTTTTTGGAAAAAGAAATACACATTGTCCAAAAAGTTTCAGCATGGGTCCAATAGAAACCTGTACAAACTCACAACAGAGCACAACAATTTACATCCATCCCTCTAATCTTGGAGCTAACCTAGTAAGCTCACATTGACTTGAAGCTCCCAGGTATTGTCTAGAACTCTTCATTTGGATCTTTTAAGGTATATTTAACTCACTTTTAGTGTTATTTTTTTCTACCCTTCCATCTTCATCCATAACTACGCATCTCTGTATTATAGCCCTTTGCTTACATGTGTCGCTTGGCAGAACTATCTTAAAGGAATGGATTTTTCTCCTCCTTTTTATTAACATCATTTAGTCTTTAGCAGTCATTCAATAATGCCTATGTATTAAAATTCCCAGGATACTATTCCTTTCTTTGAAAGCTTACTGTAGTTTAAAGTTGCTTTTCCCTGACTTCCCCATTCACTTACTAAATTATTTTTCAAGACTTTTATTAGCTCTTTGAGAGTTTAACATAATCTCTTTTGATCATATTAACTCTCCTCCTCTAACTCTTCCTAGGTTCCCCTCCCTTTCTTTACCCATTTTCTTTCTTTAAAAAAAAAAAAAACTATGTATCAATCTTTTACAACTAACTTACTTGTGCTGTCCAAATTTTTGTTTTCCCCTGGAGAATGGTTAACTTTCTGGCTACCACAATCTTGAGAAACTTTCTGCCCTTCCAAGTAGCCCCACAGGTTGGGATTGATTAGTGTACCCAGTTCCCATCTCATACTAAGATTTGCCTGGGTTTGAGTTTGCAAAAGGTTTGTGCACATTGTCAAAACTGTTGTCAGTGCATATGTCCACCTGTTATGATTTGTCCAGAAGATAATGTTTCCCTATAGCAATCTCCACCTCTGGATCTTATACTCTTTGTCTCCCTTTAAACAATGACTCTCTGTTGGACCATGAAAGGCAGTCTGTGTACTGGTTGAGCGAGGCTTACCCCCGAGACCCAGTAGAAAATTGTACAAGGCACAGAACATTGAGCTGCACTCCCAGACATTAGGCTTCTGACACCAGCGCAAGCCCCCAACTCTATAAGCCTGTGACTATCAGTCCTGTAGGCAATGCCAGAAGCTCCTGGTATTCTGACTAGATTATAGCCCCACAGTTACCTGGCAACAGCAAGGTAGCCCAGCCCACTATAAAAGGAGCTGCTTGGCCCCTCCTCTCTCTCAGTAAACTCTTGCTCTTTCTTGCCTCTTATTCTCACCTCTTCCCACCTCTCTCCCCCTCCTTTGTTCTCTCCTTCTCTCCACATGGCCATGGCCGCGTTCTGCTTCTTTATTCTTCTCCCTCTCTCTGCCTTTCTACAAAAATGCCTTAAAACTATCGACCATCTCTGCTCATCAGGATCTACCAAGCAGGCTTCCCTCTAAGGAGACTCTCGTCTAACTTCCAGCCTGGAGGCCTCCCAGCATTTCCAGCTGCCAGATTGGACCAAGGACTCTCGTCCTGGAGGGAACTGCCCAGTGCCGTCTCCCCGTTCGGCCCCAATGCTGAACCAGCCATCGCCAGCTCCCCCAAGCCCTCAACAAGTTAGCTCCCCCAAGCCCTCAACAAGTTAGCTCCCCCAAGCCCTCAACAAGTTCTCAATTCTTCCGCAGTGTCCAGTGACGTCCTGTGATGCCCAAGAACTAGAACCTGTCATCCCTGGCCTCCGTGAGGCCCAGAGTGGGGGCCTGCAGACTGGGGTTTCCTGACTTCCCACAGCCAGATGCATTCGTAGCATGGAGAGTGCTTGCAGTCCAACTCCCTTGTCTGCCCGCCCAGTGTCTCCAAGCTCTGGCGGGATTCAGGTCATCTCTCCACCACCCCTTTGTTTCTCCACAGCGGGCACACCACAACTCTCCATCTTTGCAGCGAGGGATGAGATGTGGTATACACTTTCACTTTATGCTTGAGAATCGTATACTCTCTTATTTTCTGCATTCTGGTCAGTTATACCTTAGTTTCTTAATCCTCTATAAATAGTTTCTTAGCTGAGGGTGAGAGACATACTAATCTATGAGTACAATAACAAGTCTTTAATTCTGTGTCAACTTAAAAACATAATAGTAGTTGAGTTCTCCAATAGGGCCTCTGCATTGGCTAGCTCTATGTACTTTGCCAATAATAGTGCTAAGTATCTTGTGGAACAGGATTTAGCTTCAGTCAGAAAGTGGCTAATTATTCCATGATGCCTTTGCTACTATTTTACCAGTGAGCATGTCTTGTCTGGCCAGTCACAAGTCCACAACTGGTTATGATTGATGATCACATTTCTGCTCCAGTCATTTATATAACACTTTTCAGTATTATGAAAGCTAGCTACTATGGATGAATTTTCCAGGTCCCTTTGACATGTTCTATGACTCAACTATATGGTGTCATCAGACAAAAATAACATCTATCAAGTTCTGTAATCAAGAACAATAGCAATAGGCTATAATGTTTGGGAGTCTGTGAGAGCTCACTAGCTAACAACTCCACAAGAAAGATCATATTCCTGCCACTGGGGTTTTTGTTAGTTAACTTCTTGTATCTATTAGGGATATTGGTGCCCTGTTCCATCTTAACACCTCTAACTGTTCTCCAATTCCCTACTCCAGCTAATTTTTTTCTGTTCTCTTATCCTCTTACTAAATTATTTTTAAGTTAGTTTTATTTTAGAACCATCAAAATTAGCCCATTTTATCCTTGAAAATCAAATACTCAGTAACCAAATTGTCTACAACCTATCTAGCCACTTCGAGAAAAAAGGTAAGAGTCAGGTATAGCCCATATTCTATGGAATCTGGCATTATGTTAATCCTGTGTCCAAGAATCAACATTTGCTTTTCCTATCTTTCAAGAGTTAGGGTTTCATAGAGCCGTACAAGGTTCTATCTCTCATGAAGCCCACATTACAGCGGAACAAAACTAATCAAAAGGATGAGGGTGGATAAATAAATGGGAAATTTCAGAAAAGTCATAAGGTACTTCAAAAAGAAAAAGAATCTAACCCTATAAACATCTGGTGGCTGAGAGCCACAGAAGGAGGAAAGAGCAAACGTGAAGGACAGGAGGTTGAATGCAACTTGGAGAGATGTACAGCACAGAGACCAGGAGACAATGAAACATGAAACAAACATAGGCATCCCATGGGAAAGTGGATCATCCCAGGAAATTTTAAGCAGGTCCAGAGTCCCTGATACCCAGGGACCCACGTGAGACTATAGGTGGCTCCCTGCTCTCTTCCAGATTCCTGGCCCAGAACATGCGCCACACTTTCCACATAGGAAACATGACCTGTGGTCTTGTAGCCCAGAACAGTGTTCTTCATACTAATGAGGTATCTAGAGGTTCCTAGACATTCCTTCCTGCAAAAAGTACTTGATCTCTGGTCCACTCTGAGAACATGATACACACCCATTGTCCACAACAAACAGGCAATAAACAGTATGAATATACATGGACTGTCTCTTTCATGAGGAACACGGAGAAAGCCTTCAATTACCAAGCCGCAAACACAGTTCCTAACTCTTTGTGATCCAGCAGTGCCTGGATGTCCAGGAGTTTGGGAGTCCCTGTCCTGGCCTCCTCAAAGTTAATGGACCCCCACACTTCGTTTCTGCCTTCTCTGTGTGGATTTCACAGCGGCAATAGGATGCCTGGGAGCTTGGGAACCCCAGCTTTGGCTTCCCACATCTTAGACAGTGTTTTCCCCACCCCCTGAGCAGTATCTTGGCACTTATCTAAAGCGCAGCACCCGATGGCATGGGTACAGGGTAAATGGAGTCATGTATGCTCCCTGCGTTTCTCCTCCCTAGCAGTGCTCCCACACCCCAGCGGCTGACCCACAGCCTCTTAAGAAAAACTGCTGGATGATAAGAGCGTGGTATAGCTGTCTCCTGAGAGGCTCTGACAGTACCTGACTAATACAGAAGTAGAGGCTCACAGCCATCCATTGGACTGAGTACAGGGTCTCCAAAGAAGGAGCTAGAGAAAGGACCCAAGGAGCTGAAGGGTTTTCAGCCCCTTAGGACGAACAACAATATGGAGTAACTAGTACCCTCAGAGCTCCCAGGGACTAAACCACCAACCAAAGAGTACACATGGTGGGCCTAATGGCTCCAGCAGCATATATATATAGCAGAGGATGGCCTAGTCAGTCATCAATGGGAGGAGAGACCCTTGGCCCTGTGAAGGTTCTATGCCCCAGTGTAGGGGAATGCCAGGGCCAGTAAGCAGGAGAGGATGGAGTAGTGAGCTGTGGAGGGGTGGGGAGGGAACAGGGGTTTTTTTTTTGTTGTTTTTGTTTTTGTTTTTCTTTTCTTCTCTTTTATCTTATTTTTGGAGAGGAACCTGGGAAAGGAGATATTGTATAACATGTAAATAAAGAAAACATCTAATGAAGAAATTTAAAGAAAAATTAAACTGTAGAGCAGGAGACATTATTAGTGGCACTTAAGGGGAAAAGGAATGCAAGAAGGGAATAAATGGTCAAGATAGGTTGGTGCATTGCTATCAGCAATGACTACATGAGACCAGGTTACAAGTGCAGATGACTGATCACAGTGCACATATAAGTGAAACACAAGCTGGACAAGCCACTTGGCTGCATCCACAGCTTCCACCAAACAGTCCTTGTTGGCCTTCTGCCATAAATATCTCCTCAGTTTCTCTACTGAGAAGGCTTTTTCTCTTCACTAATTTTGGTCTTTTCAGTCTCTAGGAACTTTTGGAGCTTCTTTCTATGGCTTATGGCGCTTCTTTCTATGGCTTATGGCGCTTCTTTCTATGGCTTATGGCTTTCCCTTCAGTTGGCTTTCTCATTCATTCAATTTATTTAACAAACATGCACCAAATCAATTTGTACAGCCAATTACTCTTCTGAGTACCTAAAGGACAACTAAAATGAATCCGTTCCTGTGTCCTAGCCCTTAAGGAACTTGTCAGCTGGAAGACAAATGGGCATCAAGCTGATATATCCTCTGAACCATGTAGGGGTGAATGGGGTCTACTGAGGGACTTCATCTGCTATAGATCTTTCTTGCTCTGCCATCAACAATTATAATACAGGAAGGACCTCTTGGTATTTCTGTGTTTAGTTCTCTTCTCTGAAACCCAATTCATATTCTGCTTCAAAATTAATCTTTCTGAATAACTGCTTTTATAAATTTCTGGGCCAAAATATGTATCCCAAAACCGAAGCTAAATATAATGCGAGACCCTGGATAAGAGCGTGTCAAAGGAAAAGAATATCTATAGTCAAAAAGACTGTTGAATGCAAAGGCCTCCAGAGTAGGGATGTTAAACTAGGACCTACCTCCTACCTATGATCGTTTTGCTGTTGTGGTCACATAAGAGGTTGTCAGAACAAATGCAAGTGCATGCTATACACTTTCTGCAAGTTACTATAAGTCTAATATTCACTAAAAGATTTGTTATACATCAGTTAATATTAAGCACACACAGTTCTTCAAAGTGTTCATGAATGAGAAAAATAGGATGTTTATAGTGACATTGAAGTAATAAAATGTCTAAAATAATGTTATGTTAAAAAGAAAAATACAAATGGAGTAATTCACATGTGATAGCAATCGAGGATTACAATTTCTCCCATTACCACAGGAGACACACAGAGGAGTACAGAGCCACAGAAACAAATCTTTTGCTTATTTGTGATATTTAGGCTTGATATCTGTGCCCTGGGTCTGTTTGTTGTTGTTGTTGTTGTTGTTGCAGTTTTTGAGTTTTGGGGTTTTATTTTTGGTTTTGTTGTTTATTGAGATAGGGTCTCACTATATATCACTAGCTGTTCTTGAACTCTCACTAGATAGCCAGGCTAGCCTTAAATTTACAGAAAACCTTCCCCTGCTTCTGCTTTCCAAGTGCTGAAATAAAAGATCTGCATCATGACACTTGGCTTATGTCATGCATTTGAAAACAAACAAAAAGCACTAAGGCCTACTAGGCCTTTATTCTCTGTAATAAAATAGCTGAAAAACACAACTGGAGACATGCATTGTGTTTCCTTGTTTAGGTTCATGAATCCATGCCCACTTATTTGATTCTGTCATGTCTGGGTTTATGCTGAGGTAGAACATAGTTGTGAGCAGCACGTTGTAGAGCACAGCTGTTTATCTCATAGCAACCATGAGCAAAGAGGCGAGCCCAGAAATAAACATAATCTACAAAGTCACGTTCCCAGACTCCTCCTCTGCTAATAGCACATCAATCTAGAAGGCCATCATTGATTAACATAGTCATGAGGTTAGCACCCTCATAAAATGCCATCCACTATATAGCAACCAAACTTTTAACATATTCGTCTTTAAGAGAGGCACTCCATAGCCAAGCCAGAACAACATATGTGAGTAGTAAGGCAGATTAATGGTGACCACAAAAGCTGACTAAGAAAGGTAGCATGATGTGGGAGGAATTCTGAGAACTAGGTTCTGGCTGCACGTGTCTCTTATCTTTCTTTCTTTTGCAAAGATATTTCATTATCTTTCAGAATAAGTACTGTGCCTGGTGGTGCTAAGCAAATACATAAACTCATGCATTATTCAAAAATTAATGCATGCTCCAGTGCTAGCAAGCTGTGTGACTGTGTGACTTTGTTTGCTATTTTTCTCTAACTGGTTGTGGTAACAAGAAGATGAAGAGATAAAAGTGTAACTTTTCAGGCCAGAAACAAGCACTTTTGGATGATTATTTCTTTATTATCGTGGCCTTAAAGGAAGAACAAGTAACATTTATTAAGCCAACAACACACTGCTAAACCCAGGTATCTGAATATTTAATCCCTTAAGTGATTCTGTTGTAAGTGATCCAGGGGTTACAGTTGAAGAGATGGAGCTCTGAGGTAGTATTGGCCCTGGAATACAGAGTAGATATCTTTCAATGTAGGATGTTTCATTAATTATTACTATTTTTGCATATGTTTTATTTTAATAAAATAGATTTTTTCATGTATTCTGATGAAAAGTTCCCCTCCCCCAACTCTTCCAGGATCCTCTCCACTTTCCTACTCACAAAATCCACACAATGTAGGCTGTTTCTTAATTAATAGTTTATTAGTTATCACAAAAAGAAGTAAGATTTCTTATGAGAGTTTCATACATATATCTCATTAGATATTCTTAGTCACCATCTTCCCTCACTGTCCTTTCTTTTGGCTTTTCTCCCCTTGAGCTCCACATAGTTCCCCTTCTGCTGAAATGTTCATGCATTCAACTCCCCTCTTGGATTCACATTTCCTTTAGACTACTTTCTTCCATTTTTATAGACCCCTCTCCCCTTTTACGTTGTACACACATGCACACCCATACACAACCACCACGCACTCAATTTAGATTTCACATGATAGTCATCTTCCAGGATTGTATTAGTATTCCTATGACAAGGTCAATAGATATGGAGGCTATTTAAAAAAAAATTCACAGAGAAGAGACCACAGGGATAGCCTGAGGGCCAGTCAGTAGGCAAAGACCTAAAAGAAGAACACAGGCAGGAGCTTTCATTGTGGTTTCTCTGGAGAGAGCAGAGAAAGCTGGTTCAGCAGATCCAGGATAGCCAGGTTTCCATCATCCCAGGAGGTTCTGGGCATAAAGACTTCTCCTGGCTGTGTGACATATGGCCCTTGGGTGATTAGGGAGAACAATCGAGGCTAGAGTGGAAAGGCCTTAAATGGAGGCAGCTGGGAGGAAAGGCTGTTGACTGGCTGGTCTGCATAAGAAAGTCAGGACTGCAGGCCAGCACCTAAAGTGTCTTCAAACTGACTCCTTGATCTGGTTATCCTTGCAGGGCCAGTGAGATTCCAATACTTTCATATAGAAACTCAGAAATGTGATTATGAAAACTAGACACAGATATAACTGTAAGCATTTTGGTAGACTTTTTTCCTTACTTTTATCTTAGTAAACAAAAAAAAAAATCCAGTGAACGATTTTTAATATATCTATGATGTTAGCATGTCCAACATGCAAGTCCTATAGGGTTACTAATGTGTTATTTAGTTTGTACTAAGTTTGAAGTAGCCATGTCCGAAAAGTAGATATGTTACAGGGCAGGGTAGAATTGGAGAACTGCAGAAAAATTCTTTGGGCTTGATGGAGACATTGAGAAATCAGAGCATCTGTTTGAAGGTGGAAGCCATGTGGCTCATTAAAGTGATCTCTGTTCTCACCCATTGACCTACCCTAGCATATTCACAGCACTGCCCTTGCCTGGCTGGCAGCTCTACCCTCATCTCATTACCATGTCTCCAACACCACTGTGATCTGCTTCTTTCTCTCCCTTTTTCTGACTTGGACAAAAGAAGATGCTGCTGTTGGCACTCTCCAGTTTGTAACTTCAAAAGTCACTGTTCATAGGGCAGGGACTAAAGAGTGACCTTGGATCAAAAAAAAAAAAAAAACCGCTAAAAATTTGCTTAGTTAGTTTTACAGTGGCGAGTAAAACTTGAAAATGCTAAAAATGGACCCTTATTCATTAAAAATACGAGCAATAAATGTACAAAAGCAAAGCTCCTTGGTGATCTGGAGGTGAAAAGGAAAGCAGATTCATTGACACTGTGTTTGTAATCTATGCATCAGCTAAAAGATCATAATTGTGTGTGTGTGTGTGTGTGTGTGTGTGTGTGTGTGATGTGTGTGCAATTATAGGATAAAATACACGAGTAGCGTGTTAATCAGTAAACAGAATTAGAAACAGGAAACCGTGTAGACTCTGTCTGGAAGTAAAGGTTTTGTCCCTGTTCATTTGTCAGCTTTACCTGTTGTCTTGTTGAAATTTAACATAAGTCAAACACTGTTGTTTTTTTTTTTTTTAACTTTTCTCTTTTTTATTAGATATTTTCTTTATTTACATTTCAAATGATATCCTCTTTTCCGGTTTCCACTCTGAATAAAAATCTCTTTTCCCTCCCCTCTCCCTCTGTTCACCAACGCACCCTACACTAAGGCATAAAACTTTACAGGGCCAAGGGCCTCTCTACCCATTGATGACCGTCTAGGTCATCCTCTGATACATATGCAGGTGGAGCCATGAGTCTCACCATGTGTACTCCTTGGTTGGTGGTTTAGTCCCTGGGAACTCTGAGGGTACTGGTTAGTTCATATTGTTGTTCATCCTAAGGGGCTGCAAACCCTTCAACTCTTTGAGTCCTTTCTCTAACTCCTTCATTGGGGACCTTGTGCTCAGTCCAATGGATGGCTGTGAGCCTCTATTTCTGTATTAGTTGGGCACTGTCAGAGCCTCTTGGGAGACAGCTATCTCAGGCTCCTGTCAGCCAGCACTTGCTGGCATCCACAATAGTGTCTGGGTTTGGTGATTGTATATGGGAAGGATTCCCAGGTTGGGCAGTCTCTGGATTGCCCTTCCTTCAGTCTCTGCTCTACATTTTGTCTCTGCAACTCCTTCAACAGTTTTAATGCCTCATGCAACAGACCCAAGCAAGGTGCCCCATGACAACCTAAGCTTCCCATTTAATGTTGCCTAGATTCTGTCTCTTTTACTACTATCCTTGCTGTTTTCAGGCATAAATTTGACATACAAAACAATGAGTTGTGTGTGGCTGTGTCCTGAGCCAAAAATCCTCAAAGCTCCAAAGAGGTACTATGGTTTATGTGTCTTCCTGTGTTTCTTATAAATAAAGAGTGACTAATGAATTTCACAGAAAATGTCAGCAGCAGCAACATTTCTCAGGACCAAGAATTCAAGCCTTCTTTTATCATCTTACCAATGTGCTATCAAATATGGACAGAAATCTGACAATGAATGGGTATCAACTCTGTAACTTAAGTATCATATTGAGAAGAAAATCATTGTGCATGCGTGTTATTGTCGACTATTACTTCTTGTGAACTCCTCATGTGAATTTCTCTGAATAGACAGAATGATTTTGAAATTTAAATGGTCCTGAAAATTATGTGTGGCTTGTCAAAGTATTACTTCAAGGACACATGGGTTATATTCAAAAATGAAAGCAAAAACTAAGGCTGAGTTTCCATTCTCAATTGCTCTCAATAGAGAGCAAGATGCTTCCAAATGTTTCTCAGAAATGCTCTTAAGTCCGTGCTTTCTATTGAAATCATTAACTTGTCTTCAAACTGTTAGGTTATAATAGTGGAGTATGTCTAATAAAAGGCTACAACCAAGAACAAGATAGTCATTAGAGAAACATTATTATTATTTTCTAATTAGTAAAAAATTATTGGATTTCCCATGGCTTCCTCCTGCTGAGCAATCATTTGATCTTGCTTATGTTGACAAACACGCACGTCACCAATTCTGCCTCATTTATCATTTGACAGGGACAGTATTTGCTTCTTCGTGTGTAAAGAAAGGGAAATTTAGGGTAAGCAAACAGACAAGAGGAGTCAAGCAGTAACTCAAACTCATTTTGCTGGTTAACAATAAGGGAGTAAACTAGTGACTAAGGTAAAATCATTTACTATTGGCTTTATAGCAGAATGACTTTGGAATATCTTCTCGGGATAATGCTAACCTTCATTTCACAGACCTTAAAAATAAGCCTAACTAGAAGAAAAGGAGAACTGATATGCTTAATATTGAGAAAGAAGACAGTTGAAAAAATAAAGGGAAATCATTGAGAGTGATTGGGAATGGTTACTTTTTACTATTTAAATTGATATTAACTTCAACATATATTTGACTGGGAAAAAAAGAAAAGAGAACTTTTCTTTGTCTGTATTTGATAAAAATAAAAATAAAAATGTTATATTCTGTACAAAACAGACTTTCAAAATTCAGTGCGATGATTTGAAATTTTATTCTGGCATCTTAAACTTAGTTATCTTTTTTTAATAAGAAAAAAATAGGTACCTAAATAAAATGTCTAACAAGTACTGTGGAAAGATGAATTTTTTGCTAAGGAGGACCACATAGGTCAGAGCTTCCCAGGAATTTACATTTTATACCTCTCACAAGACAAGCCTTTAATCCCAGGGAGGCAGAAGCAGGCGGATTTCTAAGTTCGAGGCCAGCCTGGTCTACAGAGTGAGTTCCAGGACAGCCAGGGCTATACAGAGAAACCCTGTCTCAAAAAAACAAAAAAAAAAAAAAGAAAGAAAGAAAATCTAATGGTTGGTTGATAGATTGCACAGAAATCATCATTATAGTAAGAAGAAAGATGCAAATTGAACTGTTTTCAGGAAAGAGAACATCTGTATGTGGACAAAGGCACAGCTCAGTACCAGAGCTAAGGAAACTGTAGGACTGTATCCTTGCTGTCAGGGTAGGCTGGGAGATCCGTCTGACAGTGAGAATGAAGAACTGGACTAAAACCTCAGGGTTCACATACAGAACCTTGATTCTAGGCCCTGTCAGTGTAAATACAATGGATTAAGATTGACCGTGCCTGTCAGCAAATGAAATATTATTATAGCGTTTTGAAATTCAAACTCCCAAACATTATGAGTGAGCTAGGACAAGCAAAATAGGAACTAACCAGTACCCTCAGAGCTCCCAGGGACTAAACCACCAACCAAAGAGTACACGTGGTGGGACCCATGGCTCCAACTGCGTATGGAGCAGAGGATGGCCAAGTCGGTCATCAATAGGAGGAGAGGCCCTTGGTCCTGTGAAGGTTCTATGTCCCAGTGTTGGGGAATGCCAGGTCCAGGAAGCAAGAGAAGGTGAGTAGGTGAGCAGGGGATGGGGAGGGGAGGAACAGGTTTTTTTTTTTTTT
>JADRCD010174265.1:0-16674 GCA_019843815.1 Montemys delectorum | reverse complement strand
AGAGAGAGAGAGAGAGAGAGAGGAGTTTGTAGGAACAAAAATCATATTTTTCACATATTGGTTCTCTGTTGAATCTGTTGGAAAAGTCACTTCAAAACACACAAAATGTCATAGATCTATTTCCAATAAAAGAAAGAAAGAAAAAAGAAAAAAGAAAAAGATTGTTGATATCAAGTAAACATTTTCTGTTTATATTTCCCTACATGTCCATAAATCTGTTATCGAATTTACTAGAATCTTGGATTTTGTTATTGTTGTTGCTGCTGCTATTATTTGAGATGGTAATTTAATTATAACATTTGCCCCTACTTTCTTCCCTAGAAAACTCTTCCTACATCCCTCCCTTCGCTCTTCAAATTCATAGCCTCTTTTCATAGCACAATACATCAATACATTTATATACTGAGCATGTGGATTAGGGCCTGTGAGTAAAGAGGACAGCTTAAGAAACATTAAAAAGAATCTGCTGCCATTGCTCAGGATTGGAATGTCCAATTTGCTACTTTGTGTAAGATAGAAGAGCTGGAATAGCAGAAACATTCCAGAGGGTTGCAGACATACATTTCTTAAGGGAATGAATGGATTACTAAGACTTGCTAATACTCTACAAATTTTACATGATGGTAATTTTTTCTTTCATTTTGTTTATTTAGAAAATATGGATATAGTGCCAACAGTATAGATTTTTAATAGTTATTTTCTTTATTTACATTTCAAATGTTAGCCCCTTTCCTGGTTTCCCCTCCTGGAAAAAAAAAATCCCTTTTCCCTATGCCTTCTCCCTGCTCACCAACCCACCCTCTCCAGCCTCGTGGCCCTGACATTCCTCTACACTGGGGCATAGAGCCTTCACAGGATCAAGGGCCTCTCAAATACAAATCAAAACAACCCTGAGATTCTACCTCACACCAGTCAAAATGGCTAAGATCAAAAACTCAGGTGACAGCAGATACTCGCAGGGTTGTGGAGAAAGAGGAACACACTCCTTTATTACTGGTGGGATTGCAAGCTGGTACATCCACTCTGGAAATCAGTTTGGTGGTTCCTCAGAAAATTGGAAATAATATTAACTGTGGACCCAGCCATATCACTCCTGGGCATATACCCAGAAGATGCTCTAACATGTAATAAGGACACATGCTCCACTATACTCATAGCAGCCTTATTTATAATAGTCAGAAACTGGAAACAACCCAGATGTTCCTCAACAGAGGAATGGATACAGAAAATGTGGTACATGTACACAATGGAGTACTACTCAACTATTAAAAACAAAGAATTTATGAAATTCTTAGAGAAATGAATGGATCTGGAGAATATCTTCCTGTGTGAGGTAATCCAAACACACAAAAAAAAATACACATGATGGTAATTTTTAAAGTCTGTTTTGAAAGCCTGCCGTCTATCTTCCTGGTATGTCACAGGTTGCATTGTAACACACAAACATACATTTTTCTCTCTCTATCTCCCTCCCTACACACACACAGACACACACTGACAGACAGACAAACACACAGAGAGACAGATAGACACACATGCACGCGCGCGCACACACACACACACACACACACACACACACACACACACAGAAGGGGGGGAAATACACAGTGATATTTTACTTGCAGAAAAAAAAATCAGATTTTCTCTTACTGGTTCTCCTCTGAATCTGAAGGAAAAATCACTTCAAAGCACCAAAATTTCAGAAGCTGCTGCTTCCTAAGTACTTTGGAATTAAGACTGGATCTTGATGTCACATGGCTTCAAAGCTTTGGGTGCAAGTTAGAATTTTTTTTTTTATTTTAATTCCATTCCCTACATAGTTGTCAATGTGCCTAGAAGAATGCTGTGGTTTTGTTGATCTCAGACTATCCATAAAAATATGTGACCACGTGTAGACTATAGGAAAAGGCAGAATACATTTTACTGGAATGAGACAGATTATAACCTTTTAAGTCACTAGGCCATAACCTCAAATGATGAAGGATAAAATTGGGTAGTGGGAAACCACAACCATTGCCAGGACATCTTCACATAGCGTTAAAGAAATATTGGCATCTTTCTAAGCAAAGATATCAAGCTGTCTGGAAATCCTTAAACAATAGTTTAAGAATACTTTTCAGATGGTAGGGAAAATGTTAAATAGAGAGCAGATTCCATGTTCTCCTATTTTATTATGAGGAGTGATGATATGTTTTAACTATATTTATGCACTTAACTCACAGTGACAATTTCTTGTACAGTACAGCACAATAGCAGTCATGAGGCAAATATATACACATGTGTGTCTGAGGGTGGATAGTGGCTAATACATCATGCATACATGTATACATGCTCATATTTCATATAGTAGATGGTAGTAAGCAACTGAGTGCTTTATTTTTGTGAATACTCAGGCAACAAAACTTTGGTTTAGAAAATCTCAGCTTAAACAAACAGTGTTTCCTAACTTCACAATATTCTTTATTACATTTGCAAGAACTTTTAGTATAATTGAAAGCATGAATGATTAGTAGCATTGCTACTCAACATGAATATTCTTCTGCAATTTACATTTAGTTGTCTACATATAGTGTCAAATTCTACACTGTTATCATTGTGGTCACTTTTAGACATTCTTCTGAGAAGCCTAAATTTAGCCGGGGTAAATTGTAATATGATTTTAAAAATTTCCAGTTAACTCACAGCATAATTTAAGAGTTCTAAATTAAGTATACAACACACACACACACACACACACACACACACTCACACACGCACACGCACTCACACATTCACACATATTATCCACTCAGTTGGAATATAAACTAGAAACCAGAGCAGATATCAGAAATGAAAGAGTCTCTAAGTTATTTAAGCTAATCAAGAATAGTATCTAAATCCTAAATCCTGAACTTGCTAAAGATGACTCAGAATCTTCCTTAAATCTTTTGAATGACATTGTGAGCTTTTAACTCCTAGATTAATGATCTTGATGTCGAATAAACTAGTAACTTGTTAGTTAATCTGTCCCTTAATGTTCAATGTGAAGACTCATAGCATTTAGCGCTGATTATATTTGTTAGGTAAATATTGAAACTAAGAATTATTTCCTCCAAAGTATTGCCTTAAGGGCTAACCTTTCCCATAACTGAGCAGACATGGTTATAAGACGCGTTCTTCAGATCCCAACACTGACTGTTTAATCCTGTATACTTTGTCAGTATTAATATGGCATTACAAAAGGAATTCTATTCTGAGCCTCACAGTGGCTAACACAGAAAAGTAAAGGTCATCCATACAGAGAGACTCAACCGAAGACCATGGTACAAAGTTGCTACAGTACCAACTCTGGGCTTGCATCTATTGCAACACTGTGTTTAGAGGTGTTGATACTAGCCAAGGCTAAATCATTGGTGACATTTATTCTGTGTGATCACTAATCAGAATTCTCAATATTGTATGCTCTGAAAACTAGCCAACAGAAGCCAATGGAATAGTTCAATTGCCACAGAATGCCAATAATCCACAGGGGGAAAAAAGTGTCAGTCTCTGGAAAAAAATTGTTCTTTATAGTTTGTAAGTTCTTGAAACCCAATTATAATAATCTTTAAAAGGCCATGTGTTTGAAAAAGAGGGAGAAGGGGTATGTGGACAGGCATAGAAGGAGGAATGGGAAAGTTGAAATGATGTAATTATATTATCACCTCAAAAACCAATAAAAACACATTAAAAATCAAGTTGGGAATAGTTGAATTCAGTTCTCGATTCTGCCTCCCCATGGTCATTTAATATTTATCTAACCTCCCCATAAGGCTATCTATTGGAAAACTAAACAAAGTCATTAATACATTCTTAGTTCCTGTGCTTTGAATCATGTTTTCCTCAAAGTGTAAACGTCACTTTTATTTCCTCAGATGGAATAATGAGAAGAGACCGTATCCAAGCTATTCAAATACATGGCTTAGGCTGAGCCCAGAGAGTTTCCTTCTGTGTTCTAAGTATGCCTAGTCCCAGACCTGGAAGCTTTGAGCCTTCCTTACAACCTAGTCTCCCAAACTGATCAATTGAGTCTGGCTTTTCTCAGCTTCTGACTAAATTGTTCTTCTTGGCCTCATACTAACTTTGGCTATATGTTCTAATCTTTTAGCTCCTTCCCATTCTCTGACTCATTCTGTTTTCACCTCTATCTCGTTTGTTCTCTCTGTAATCTGTCTCTGTAAAACTGTCCTGGTAAAACTGCCCTACACATACATTATCCACCACCCACCACACCACATAGCCTTTTCTCTCTCACAGCTCTTAAATAGCCTCTCTTCCTCTACCCTTCTCATGTGAGTTGGGCGTATCCTATCTCTGACTCATTCTGTGAAATTTTTCTCTGATTAGTCATTTCGTCTGCCCCTCCATTAGGCATCACTTTCAAACGTGGCCGCTTCCTCCTACAAACTAACCATACCTTCTTTGTTAGGGATTGGATGTGTGGACCAAGGGCATGTCTATATTTCACCAAGATTACACTGTAATCCAAGGCATGTCTATATTCTGGTTGTCACATATCTTTGGATGTGATCCATTGTCAGAACAGCTAAGCTATGTTGCTGGATTAAAATTCCTCCACATCGAAGTCCTTGTGTTGAAGGCTTGGTCACCAGTTTACGGCTCCACAGAGAGGTGGTACAGCCTTCAGGAGATGGGACTTAAGATGGTATTTAGTGTGAGGATAAGGTAGGCTGCCCTAAGATGAACAGTTTGTTTTGCCTCATGCTTCTCCCATTGATATGCCATCTCATCCTCTTTCTGAAGGTGTAGTTCATGGACTAAAGCCTCTGAAACAAGGAGCCAAAGCAAATGTCTCCCCTTTATATCTTTATTATCTCAGGTTTTTCTTTACAGCTGAGGGGAGAGGCTGGAGTGGTAAAGACTAACACACTTGAAAGAATACCTGGGACCTAGGAATGGCTTGGTGAGTGTTAACAAAGTGTTTTGATTTCAACAATACTCCCTGAGCCTCCACTGTGAGCTGGAAACCCTCCTGCACATGATATACATTAGTGAACGAAAAAGACAACAAGCCCAGGTCTTTCCAGAGACTGAAGATTGCAAACTGAGTATAACAGATGAATTCTATATCCTTTGGGGATTTTTAGAAGGTGGTAGGCACAAAGAGAAGCACACCCCAGAGTAGGCAGTGACTCTGGTTGCGCTTGTAAGTAGAGTTGTCAGATAAAGCAAGATCTGTTCAAATTCTGAGAGCGAATGTGTTATTAAAATTCTGTTTTTCTCTCATAAACAGCATTCCATAAGGTACAAAATTCTTTTGCCGGTGTTAGTCAGTCAGATTTATTTTTCAAAATCAGGAAGCTCATCATCTGTCATCCTCCCTCCTCAAAATCTGCTGACTTCACAGCTGAAAAACCAATTGTTTTCAAAGGATTATATCACCGCATCAGGGATAATACATAAATCACTGGTGTCTCAAAGAGCCCCTCGCTGACTTCCTAATAACTTCTCACACATAAATACTGTGCAGCAGCTACTCCTTGCCAGCAAGGCTGTGGAAGTTCTCAAATACCCACCTGGCAAACAAAGCCACTGGCTTCCTAGAACAAAAGCCCTTCTGAGTTCCAAAGAAAAGCACTCAGCAGCATATGGGATATTTTTCCGAGTACTTCCCTGCAAGAAAATTACTTTCTAAACGTTCAGTCAGTCTTGGGATGTTTGAGGTATCCTAGGCACTTTAAACTTTTTGATTGACTCAAAAAACAAACAAACAAAACCCACTACTTTGAATCAATCAACCAACCTGAAAAAGATCTGACTAAAATCCCTTTGTTTCTTATTCAGTGGGGGCAGGGGTCCCTAAGATAATAGGACTTGACTTAGCAGGTTGGATTCTGAAATCAAGTAAGTCAAAAGAGTCTAATGGGAAATTATTTTGAGGGTGGATATCAGTTTCAATTGAACACAGAGAAATCCTGAGAGCTACAGAATTACCTTTTTAGAATCAAAGAAAAACTGCATCCATCCAAGGTATTTTTTTCCTTTTGTTTAATCACTCACCCCTATTATGCCTGCCTGCAACAGAAAGCACTCCCGATCCTGGGCAGTAAAATATAAACGTCTTTCCACTGGAAACATTAACATCTCTCATCAAAGCAAATGTTTCAGAAACCCGATCCTTCTACTTGACTTCAAAAACAACCCCATAGCAATCACTTCACTTTTCAGTTGTTTGTATTTTAATGCCTATTTATAGATTTTGCCTTGTTTTTATGTGCAATGTAAATATATGTTATCTATGCAAAATTATATGAGGGAAAAACACGTGACCATCCCAGCACATTCTGGATTTCCATTAGTGATACTTTCTCAAAACAGAACGTTTTATCCAGCAAAGCTAATTAAAGGTTGTTTTCACTTGCGAAAGTTGTAGACAACTGTATCTTGACAAGGTATCTTTACTGAGGATGCCTACTCTGCAGATGTGTTACTTTCTGTGTACCAGATACCACAGCATCTTTGATTGTTCCCTGTTCTTTGTTCTGCTTTTATCCTCAATTTATCCTTAACCTAGATGAAAGTTCCACATTTGCATGTTTATACACACAGACACATATGCATATACACATGTCTATACACATGCACATACACACAAGTACACACACACATACCACAAGTATGCACACATTCGAACACACATATGTGCAAGTGTACATGCATACATATTCATATACACTTACATAAATAAGTAGAAACACATACATACGCAGACACACAACACACCTGCCTGTTCACACTCATTAACATACTCACAACCATGCTTCCACACTGCATATGTATGCTTGCATGCACACACATGCACACATCTGTACATACACATGCATGCACATGTAGGCCTCCATGCATACACATACACTTTGGTGTCATGATTGATAACATTAGAGAAGGCAGTGACATATAAAATAAAACTTAACATAGTGCCATGTTTTAATTCCCAATATATGCACTAGCAAAAATTCTTTGAATAAGCCTTAGCAGAAGGTAAAATAACAATTACAGTGGGGTGGTTTGGACAATGGAGTTTGGTGCCCCACACAGTTCCAGACCTTTTGATAGCTGTGCCTATGGAACATTTTTTTCAACATCCAAAGCTTTTTTATTAACAGTAAGATCCAGGGTTAGTTTTTGTAGCCTCGCCTGGCCCTTTGGCCTCTGGCACGCTCGAACTTCCGGCCCTTGGAATGGTTTGGTGTGGCTGTGTGGGGTTCCTGGGGCCTTGCCAAAATGTCAGTATATCTCTCGATCCTTCCAAGGACCAGACAGGAGCACAATGCCTCTGCCCTTGGGAGACTCCAGGGCCAGCTGGTCAAAGGTGAGGATCTTACCCTCAGCCTTGAGGATGCGACTTCGGGCCCAGCTGCTCACCCGCAGTGCACACACCTTTAGTTTCCAGAATCCGCACATCATCTGTGACCGTTCCTACAACCACAGGGGTCTTGTTCTCCCGGCCAGGAAGCTTCATCTTTTGGATCATCCTGGACATGGACAGAGGAGGCCGGTTAGTACGACTCATAAATAATCTCTTCAGCACAACTTGATTGAAGGTGGAGGTGGTCGATCTGGCCAGAAACCTGCAAAGCTTGACTAGATGTCCTGGCTCTTGAGCTCCTTGCACCAAACCTTACGGTCCTTTTTGTAGCGAATGTCAACACCCATGATGGCGCCTCGTGCTCGGCCAGGTCCAGAAAGCCTATGGAACATTTTAGGACTTTTTCATTTCTTTTGAGGTGTACAAACATCAACCTAAAAATCACTATTTCTAAACTTTCCATGGAGAGAATAAAGTCATTGGTAACACAGTAAATAACTAGAAAGACGCCTTCCAATCTAAATTCCAAAAGCTCTTCTTCACTAGTTAGAACCAAATTCTGGGGTTTATGTGCAGATTCAATTTCTTTTTTGAATTGCACAATTCTGAGGTATTCTCTGGTCCATCATTATGAGTAGATCTTTTGATGCCCAATGGATCATGTAGAAAAGTATAATAAATGGCTGGAGGACTCAGTGCAGAACAGCAGTTCACATGCCTTTCAGTCTCTTCATGTGGCATACGTGTAAGTTCCACACTCTCAAGTACATACAGTGGCCAAACCACTAGGTTGAAGACCACAGTACTGAAAGCACATACTGTCTTGCCCCATATAGCCAGGTATGTTGGAGGGGAGGGCAGGAGGAATAATTATCATAAATAAGAAGGCTGTTTGAGCTTTAGAGTGAGATCATGCCAAAAAAAAAAAAAAAGTTTGAAGAAAAGTTTAAACAATTTTTCCCTAAAATAGTAATCTTTACGCAATTTTATTATAAACCTCACAGATTAGAAGCCAACATATCTCTATATTTAATCACAGATCCCTAGACTATAGATAAAATTTCCTGAAGTTATACAGGATAAAACTGTAATTTTTTCATCTGTGTATGTTCACATATTAGCTGTGCAAAACCTAACAAGGCTCACTTTCCGCAGTAATGGGTCTATTAATTAGATCCGCCTCTCTTCCAGCCCTCAAGACCCTATTCCATGTGTTGATAAACTCTCAGTTTTGCTTCCTTTAAGTCAGCTAGTGAATTTAGGTGTCCAAATACTAAACTCGGCTTGCAGTTTTAATTCTTTGCTGACATAGTCCAATCTAATACATGGTTTTTACAAGGATTATGTATTTTACAGTCTCTTCCCCAAGATAATGAGGGACTGATGTGAACGGACAAAGATGATGGCACCACATTGCTTGTGCAGTCTCAGACGTGGCTCTAAGAGGACGGTGGCAACCTTGGCCTCAGAAGCTTTTGCCCTTCTTACTTGACTTCACTGCTTTTAGGAAGGTAGCTTACAGACGGGAACAATGCATATTATAAAAAGTATAATAGGAGTAAACTTTCCAAGATTATCCATCTCCTCCTGAGATAGAGGCCATGACAGAGAATAGAGCTGGTTTCCCTTCAGCCTTCACTGTCTCCATCTGACAATATGGCATTCACAGAAATAACCACACACTTGTTCCATTGGCACGGAGTGGAGGGTCTTAGTTTTGAATTTTGCACTAATAGTATTTTAAAAGAGAAGTTCAAGACAAATTAAAGTTAACTTTGGAAAACTTTGCTCATAAGTTGGACAGTACCCTAAACAAATAACTCTTCCCAGTCCCACGGTGAGCAAAGAATATTGACAGATTGAGAGAGACTGCAGCACCTGAAGAAGATGGCTCCGTTGGTTGCAGCTTGACATTTATCTTACCTAGGCTTGCTCTGAGCAGTTGGTAGCCTGCGAGTGGATGAAGTCAGATAAATTGTCTATGACAAAACCGTAACATAGTCTGGGGTTAAGTTGCAGTTAGCTGCATACATTGGTTAAATTTAGTACAGTTTATCAAGTCTACTCTGTGTTGTAGTGGTGTGCGTTTTGCTTCTCTTTGTGTCTGTAAGAGCTATACGCATTACTTTATGCAGGAAGACTGCATCAAGTGGCATTATATGAACAGTCTTAATCATGCAATCGATTTACTTAGTGCGCGTGGTAGATTGGGATGTTTTTGTTTTATGTTGTCTGTTTCTTGAAGCTACATTCCACAAGGTGAGCTCATGGGAAACTCATGGCATTTTCTTCTCCTCTTTCAGCCAACGGTCTATAGAGATGCCACACTCTACTGCTTATGTTTGTAACTCATTTGCTTTCTGCATATCTTTAATCTCTAGGGTGTTCTTCAGTGTTGTTTAACTCTTCAACTGTGTTTGGTTTGCTGGGTTTGGTAGCTTGCTTTTATTAGCAGTATGATTATTTTTAATTGGTTTAGTTCCTATGATCTTGTTCTACATAGGATTTTTGTTTTATTTTGCCATGGTTTTGTTGGACCTGAAGAATGAAGTTTATGTGACTGTTTTTAGCATTTATGTATTAACAAGTTCCTTAGATGCTGTCATTTCTGCTAAGTACTTCTGCAGTTGTATCTACAAAGACTAATGCTATAACTTCGTTTTTGACTTCTATTTAATTTGGAAGACTATGGTTTGATTCATAGGAAACTCAAGTAATACCTCTCTATATTTTTATCTGGACTTCTGAATTCCTTTTGTGTCTGGAGAATCTTCTCTGATTCTTTTCACACAGGTGAGCTATTTTTTGATTTGTTTTACAAAACAGTATGCAGTCCCCTTTGTCTAAAACCCATTTGGAGTAGAATTTCTAACTCCTTGAGTCACTTATATTTCTTCCCCTTTTGAGGGTAAATGCACTAAGCTCATCCATAATTCATTGTGGTATTGAAGATGTTTGTGCAACAAAGAGTTTTAGAAGATAGAGACAATGTCTTTTGCTTTCCTTCCGTTCCCTTCCATTCCCTTCCATTCCCTCTCCTTTCCTATCTCCTCCCTCCCCCTTCTTCTCCTCTCTTGACCTGCTTCTCATTCTCTGTCTCTCTTGTGTTCTGTAATCCATGTTTCCCATTGAATTCCTTAAATACAGTCACTTTTAGTATTTTTCTCTATTCTAAGTTTTCTTACCATCTTCTTTTCTTTTGCTGTGTATAAATTTAAGTTGTCATTCTTATTATGGTTGTGTGGGCTAAAATGCAATGGTACCAGTGAGAAGTAATCACAATTATGTTTGTTTCAGCAAATAATATTGATGTGCTGAAATCAGTGAAGAAAAGTTGATTAAGGGCTTTAAGCCTTCTACTCTTCCTGCAGTTCTCTGTCTCTGTCTCTCTCTCTCTCTCTCTCTCTCTCTCTCTGTGTGTGTGTGTGTGTGTGTGTGTATTAATTATGATTGAAAGTTACCAAATTTTCTGAGGAGCAACAAGTTTAATCAAATTGGAAAAATGCTAGTATGTTAAATAATAGTTGAGTTAAGAAAGGCAGATTTCTGCCTATCTGATGCTTATTTAGAAGAATATAGTTACTTCTCTGGTGTTCCTGTCCAAATGTCCAACCTGAACCCCCATGGGGAAAAGAACATATCAAACAAAGCCAAAGCTGAGGTTGGAAAAATTGAAACATCACTCATTACAGTGACTCTAAGTTTGATGAGAAATAGATACATGGTGATCTGTGGAGTTGTTAACTGCAGAAGAATCCAAGAGCTATCAACTGTCTGAGAAAAAAAAGAAACGTACCAAAAGTATTTTATTTATTCACCTTTAAAGAAATCTTTGCATTTGCTGAATGCAAGTGTATCAATGACATCCTCATTTCACCTCCTAAAGTTAAGAAACTTTAACTTTAGGAGTAATAATTGTTCATATTCGTTTCTATACTTGGGACACTGTAAATAAATTTCACAGGGCTCACTATGCAAGCCATAGAAAATTCTAGAATCATAATTTTAGCTTTTACTACACTAACGGCATTCCTTCAAAAGTGATGTTCATGAACCACAAAGCAAAGAGGAAAAATAAAACCAAAAGCAAACAACTTTTTCGAATCTTAAACATGCTACCTGACGATGCTTGTTTTTTTTGATTTTCAGTATTTTCAAACAAACGTGGAAAGCTTTTCTTGGCTTTTAATGAAACTTCTATGGCAATTCCCTAATGAAAACAGAGCAGAGAGGCTGAGATTCCCAGCAGCATTGCCATGAGAAGCATGCTATTTTCCTTCTGAGAATGTGTCAGCTATTAAAGTCTCCACACACAGACAGCACAGAAGGATTCCTAAGTCAGGAAAGGCAAAGCCACATTCCTTTCACTCCACAGCCCATGCCACTGCAGAAAGGCCAGCAAGCAAATGTGCATTTTTCTTATCCCACTTCCATAAGCTCTTTTGTTTGCCAGAAATTTATGTTAATTGCTGGGGAAAGGGACTACCAATGAGCACAAGGGAGACAATTCACGGTTTAATTTAAATACCAAATTCAGCCACTTTCCTAGGGATCATATACCACCAAGATACATTACTGTAAATACTAGCAATCATAAGTCAAGCTTTTCTCAGAGGGGTTATGCAGAAGGAAAACGATCAATAAAAAGCGGTTTACAGTTAACTAGGGAAATTCAACTCTAAAAAAAGTTCCAGCTTTAAAATGGAACTATTGGAAGCTTCCTGACACAGAAACAGAAAGGGTTCATTCGCCATTTTAAGGAATGATTTCTGTGTTCATCAAAATTTGTTTTCTATTACAACTAATCCCTTTGCTTTCCAGCATACAGGTACCAGCAATCTCTCTCCCCACAGACAGATGTTCTTTGTTTCCCATTCCTCTGGTCATCACACTTTAATATCTAACTTCTACCAAAGAAGTCTTTGCATTAGTAACCTGATAATTTAGTGATTGTAAGAAGCCTATTCGATCAGTTGTGTGGAGGAAGATCACACACAAGGAAATGATCATAAAATCGAAAACTTCAAGCTATTTGATGTTTCAGCAAGCTGTATGCATGGAGGCAGGTGCCATGCCTAGAAAAAGTTAGTGACATAATACTAACTAGAAGTGAAACCATCTTTGACTCTCTGTACCCAATGACCCTAGAGATAAAGTACAATGCTTTATATGCTGTATTAGGTAAGAGTCAAATCAAAGCTATTGATGTGCATAGTGGCTCAAAATCTCAAAGGAGCAAGGACTCACAGAGCTGATACTGGTGTAGAGAAACACTCCACCAGTTCTTGTTCATATATTTGCATCGCATGATAAATCTCATTCTTGGGTAGATCAGAAAAGTCAAGTCCTTTATTCCTACTGAAGACTCTGTATACCTTCTGTTCTTAGGAACCTTTGGAGTCACCTGGTGGGAAAACCAGATTGTAGAGTGGCATCTCGCCATCACCATGCTAAATATATACTCTATATTATAGAGCAACAGGTTTGGAGCTTCAGGACACTCTTAGTAACTGTTACTGTTGGGTAACAGACTCTCAGCTTTGTAAATGACCTGGCAATAAAATCCTAAATAGTATCCCCGTTTAAAAAATGCCAGGGGGGTATGGCTGTGGGCATACAAGCTAGTGTCTGGAGTAAACTGTATGAATTTAGAGATCAAGTCAGTTCAGTCATGGAACTGTGACCCACACAAATCACAGCTCCCGAGCCAAAAGTGATTAAAGAGGAATTTCATCCTATGACCTCTTGGATAACATTAAAGTCCCTGCAAATAAAAATGTCTTTAGAAACACCCATTAAAGTGGCCTTTGTTTCCATCTCACTTTCCTTACAGGTTTCTTTCTCATCTATGCTCCTTCCCAACTGCAAAGGGAAAAATGAATCTGTATAATGCTTTACTTCTCTCCAACTTTTATTGGATTATTTTCATTTAGTAATTTTAATTACTAGTGAGCACCTTATAATTGTCATTCTTCATGAACAATTAATTATAGTTCTTAATTTATTTTTCTAAATTTTCATTAAAATATTTATTTAATATGTGCATGTGTGTTTGTGTGTGTGTGTGTGTGTATGTATGTATGTGTGTGTGTGTGTTGTTCTTATTGTTGTTATATAGTTGGAAGCCAGAGGATTATTTGCAGGAGTCTGTTCTCTTCTTTTTATGGCTCATGTTGATGAAACATAGGTCATCCAGTTAAGAAGGAAGTGATTTTTACCCACAGAGCCATCTTGCTGGTCCATAGTCCTTTGTTTCTGTCTTTAATTTTCATCTTTGTTATACAACTTTCTATCTCACATCAATTCTAACATGAGGTTTATCCATGTGTTTAATGTGAAAAATAGACATTTTACACAGAGAGACACAAGCAGAGACTTGTCCAACTGCCTTTGTTTTCATTCTTTCTTTTTGATAGTGTATAAGACAATATCAGTTAGATGGTAGGAACACTTGATCTCAGTATCTGTATTGTTCTGGCTGGCAGCTCGTCTACATCATAGACCACTAAGAAGCACTAGTCCAAATCTCTGACTATATAGTGGTAGGGTAAATAAATTCTTACACTAAGTAACTCATATTGGAGCTGACATTTTATGAGCCATTTTCATGGGTGGAATCCACTGTTCACTTGGAGCAACACAGGGTGTTGGGTGAATACTCTCTTTTATAAATTTAGCAAAGAAGAATCACTGTGAAGAGTTATCCACTAGAAAACTTCCCTGCTGTATTTCAGTTATCTTAAAGCAAACAGATAAAGTCTAAGCATGAATTACAGCATAAGAGATGGATGATTGCAATAGTATCTGTCCTGAGAGCCAATTTAAAGTAATTACATGGTGTAAGCATGAGTGTCCTTGTACTGGCTAGTTTTGTGTGTCAACTTGACACAGGCTGGAGTTATCACAGAGAAAGGAGCTTCAGTTGGGGAAATGCCTCCATGAGATCCAGCTGTGGGGCATTTTTCTCAATTAGTGATCAAAGGGGTAGTGCCATCCCTGGGCTTGGAAGTCTTGAGTTCTATAAGATAGCAGACTGAGCAAGCCAGGAGAAGCAAGCCAGTAAAGAACATGCCTCCATGGCCTCAGCATCAGCTCCTGCTTCCTGACCTGCTTGAGTTCCAGTTCTGACTTCCTCTGGTGATCAACAGCCATGTGGAAGTATAAACTAAATAAACCCTTTCCTCCCCAACTTGCTTCTTGGTCATGATGTTTGTGCAGAAATAAAAACCCTGACTAAGACAGTCCTATATATTACAGAGTTATGTAGATATACATGTGGGAATACAGAGGTCAGTGTTGGGTGTCTTCTTCAGTATTTCTCAGCCCTTTTTGAAACAAGGTGTCTTACTGAAGCTGTAGCTAATCAATTTGCAGTGAGTTCCAAAACCTGCCTGTCTCTGAGTCCCAAGCACTGAGTTCTCAGACATGCTTTCTAATGTTAGTAGTCAACATGGGTGCTGAGGATCTGAACAAACACTTGACTGACTGAGCCATCATCATCTCAGCTGTGAAAATAATCAAACTTTTAATACACTAGTCAAGCAATGCAGTTTCTTAAAACAATCCTTAAAATCTTATGGGAAACTATGAAGAAACAATAGTGTTTATAGAACTTACTTTTCAGAATTCAGATTTTACTCTGAAAACATTGTCTTATTTGGTTTATGATCTCATCCAGATTTATCTAGTCCTTTCAAAGACCTTTACAATTTACTTATCAAAACCAATGAAGAATAGTTGTGAAACATGAAATTTATGGGGGTACATCACTATATTCTTACCTTGCCTCTTTTGGTTCCAAAAAATCCTTTGGGAGAATAAAATATGTACATTTGTATGATCAGTCTAAAATATTGCTAAAGTTTCAGTAATTTTTATAATAAAAATTAGTCATTCTGAGAAAAAAAAATCATTGAATATCTGACTCCAGACTTAAGAAAGTTAAGAGATATCATCAGGTAACTCTCAGATTAACTATTAGATTTTTTTAAAATAGATACAAGGAAAGGGGAGTTGTGCTCATTGCTCTAGAGAGCTTAGTTTCCAAGCTGAAGGTACAAATGAAGACATTACTAACTCATATACAATGCAATATGCAGATAAGAGAAAGGTCCTCCAAAGGACTAATGTCTTGAACTGAAGATGAAGATTCTGGCAAAATAAGCAGTAGGCAGATCAGTGGAACAGGATACTAAGTCTAGAAATAGATCCAAGAACATATAAAAACATGGGCAAGGTAACAGTTGCATTGTAAATCAAGGATAAAATATTTAATAGAATTGAAACAACTAAATCATTGCCTTGAACTGACCACAGTTAATCTGTACTTCAAAACTTTGCTCAATCATACCAATATTTTTAATTAAAGAACATGAAATTGTTGAGGTAGAAAACAGGGAAGAATTTCCGGATGGCAATGTGGAGAGTTCCTCTGATGGTGATGGATGAATTAAAGTTAACCAAATAACCTCCATTAGAAAGTACATGACAGAATGAGGCGGGAGGGCATAGGAGGTAGTTTGGGAATCTGGGACTTTAAATACCTGGCTCCTTTACTTGCAAATACTATCAAATACTCCTTTCTCTGAGCAAAGCATCTGTCAGTCCTGGATACCTACCTAAATTGGCCTACATATAAACCGAGAAGTTAAGGCTCTGTCTATTAAAGATTATCAGACTTGGGCAATTTGTATTCCTACACATTCCTAACACATCCAGGAACAATGCAGCCTAAACTAGCTTGGGCTGTTTTTTTTTTTTTTCCTCAAGAGAACTTTTAAGGGCCCAAATGATCATTTGGCACATCCTTATTTTAAAGAAAAAAAAAAGGTAAGTTTGATCACTTTCTTGTGAGAGTGCTTTTGTGTTTATTGACTGACAAATTAGTTCATATAATTACTTTCCTATTGCCTATGTCTTTTCTTAAAATTCATCTGATTTTAATAATACACACATCCAAATATGTGTAGGTCTAAGATGATGACTACAAGAGCTCTAGTGACCAAACTCATCACTAACATTGTCTGTAGTCTGTCCTGTGGAATGTTAATTAGCATTCCCGTTCAGGAGGGGAGGGGTCTCGTAGAATTTTCCAAAAGGTCCTGAACAGACCTCTTTAGAGGAATCACCAAATGATCATTTAGGCCCTTGAATATTTTAATCTTTTCTACTGCTTTTCTTTATTTAAATAAAGTTTCATTGCTACATTAGCAAATTGGTGTGGGATTTTATTTCAGTTCTTTGAGTAAGAAGCTACGAACCTGGAAACCATATACCTATGCCCTGATACCAGGAGCAAAAAGATCAGTAACAGTATGAAAAAAAAA
>JADRCD010174264.1:0-17954 GCA_019843815.1 Montemys delectorum | reverse complement strand
CTCCTTTTGTGATTTCTTTATTGTTTCTACTTCCATTTTTAGGTCCTGAATAGTTTTACTCAGTTCCTTCACCTGTTTGTTTGTGTTTTCCTGCAATTCCTTAAGGGATTTTTGGGTTAGCTCTTTAAGGGCTTCTATTGGTTTACATGTGATCTCCTGTAATTCTTTATGGGATTTTTTTTTTGTTGTTTCCTCTTTAAGGGCTTGTACCTCTTTATCTGTGTTCTCCTGTATTTCTTTAAGGGAGTTATTCATGTCCTTCTTAAGTTCCTCTATCAGCATTGTGAGATATGTTTTTAGATACAAATCTTGCTTTTCTGGTGTTTTGGGATATCCAGGGCTTGCTGAGGTGGGAGTACTAGGTTCCGGTGAAGCCAAGCAGTCTTGGTTTCTGTTGGTAGGATTCTTGCATTTGCCTTTCACCATCTCTTGATCTCTGGTGTTAGAAGTTCTTGGTGTCTCTGACTAGAGCTTGACCTGTCCTTGCTGCCCTGCAACTCCCCTTCGACTCCTGAGGCCTCTGCCTCCCAGCTGGTCCCGCCTTAGAAAGTCACCAGAGAGAAAATGAAGGATCTCACCTGAGTCCTTGAGCTGGAGGGAAGCCCTTCCCTAGCAGGGAGGGGCAGAGATGGTCGCTGATCCAGCTCTGTCACTTGGAAGCTGAGAGAATCCTGTCCCTGCAGTCCTGCGACTCCCCTGCAATTTCTGAGGCCTATGCCTCCTGGCTGGTCCTGCCTGATTCCTGGGGCTGAATCCCACCCTGGAGCTAGTGTGTATTTTCAATAGGTTACAGTTGGTGTTTTAGTTTTGTTTTGTTTTGTTTTCTATTTGGGGTGTTGTTTTAATGTTTATATTTAGTTAGGGGGATTTCTTTCTTTCTTTTTCCTTTCTTTGTTGTTTGTATGTTTGCTTTTGTTTTTCCTTTTTTTTTTTTAAAAAAAGAACTTAAATTTGGGTTGTTAAAGATAATGAAAGAATCTTGAAGAACTTAGAGGAAGGAGAAGATATGATTAAAATAAAATGAAGCATAATAAAAAACTAACATACTTTCAAATTTTTAATTATACTAATAAAGACTTGGAATTCAGATGCTGGAGTGGAAGCTTGGTGGCTCAGACATGCAGAGAAAATACCCAACTGAAATTCTTCATGAGGCGATGTTCCAAAAGAAAAAGGGAAACTCTTTCTCTGTGTTGTTTTGAAAACTATTCAAAATGAATGAATGAACTTCCTTCCCACTTCCTGTCCATCTATCTATCTGTCAGCATTACTTCCTTTTACTTTCTATGGATTTTTCTATGTTCACTACCTATCAACTGGTTTTTTGCTTTGTCTCTTGACATATTGATTCGATTACATGTTATTTACAATAAATAGGAAGTTTTTGTATTAAAGATGTGGCTGGGGCTGAGATGCCTCAAAACTAGAAACAGTTTTTTTCCATTAAATAATATAATATCTGGGTTCATAGTGTGATCAAATACATGTATTAAAATTATGAGAATATATTCTAAACTAGAAGTATGTTAACTTCAGGTAATATATAAATAAAAACATGATATAGATTGAACAATAAACAGAAAGTTGACTTATCTTTGGGCTTTGCTCCTCAACAAACTAAATTGAAAACAGTTAAACAATCAGATTAAATTAAATATGTATGATTTCATAAGAGTCCAATAAGTCTATGTACAAAATAAAATATAATGTAATAAGTTGATTCATCAGTAGACTTGGTTAAATATTTAACCTCTTCACATTGATAGTACACAGATTTCTAAATGAAGCAGTCATTTAAAACACAAAATCAGGTCCTTATGCAGTTCACATTTCTTTGGTTACCATTAATGATTGATCAGTAACAACAGGAATGGTAATAAAACCTTGAATATAGTTTTATCAAAAGCCTGTAAGATAAAATTTGTAATCCTATAAAAACATAAGTAACTATGGCTTTTTGTCAGGCTTGAAAATATGCACTTCAAAGTTGCATATATTATATTTTTTCAAATTACTTTCACATATATTATTCAAAAAGCTCCATGTCACATGTATGTGTATATATGCCTATATATATACATGCACCAAGAATATATGAACACATAATTGATTCCCAGAATATAAATTTTAATTTAACTTTCATGAAAAAATAAATAAATGAAACATTGCTTTATTTCTAGTAATTAAATTCATGAGTGTGCGATTGGTAAGGATACAGTACTAAGAGAATTATCAGAAGTTATTTTGGTACCTATATGCTTTTAAAATTAGGGCTAGAGGGATAGCCCAGATACTAGTACACATATGACACTGTATACAACTGCTTGCAACTCCAATTTTGGAGAAATATGATGCTTTTTTCCTGATCCCCTTAGAAAACCAGGTATGAATGTGGTTCAGAGATATACATGTTGGAAAAATATGTATAAACATAAAATAAAAATATTTCAAATTAACATTTGAGCCAGAAAATATTGAGAAAAACAGGTCATACTTCACAATGTGGAAGACATCATACAATCATATAAAAAGGGGCTGTAATTTAAGGCAGAAAGAGAAATAAAATTTTTGCAAATCTACCAAAGTTCTCCTACTTATATGTTTTATGTGCTTTGGCTTATATCTTTCCATTTTCTTCAGACTGAATCCTGATAAGCACATTTTTTTTCTTTACTTTTATAATCATTGTTCCTTATCAGACACTACTATTTTAAAAATATATTTATCTGTGTTACTCTTGGCAATTGAGGGCTGCTATTAGAAGGAGACTCTTTTTCCTCATGACTCCATGTCCAAAGAGATTTCCCACAATCAAAGAAATGGTCCCACACTTATATATACATAAGTAGGGGTATCAATAAAAATTACATGAAATTGGAAGAGAGAATTAGTGAGGAGCATAGGGGAAGAACTGTAGAATAGACAAAGTAAATTATACGCATGCATACATATAAAATGTAATATATAAAATTTTAAAAATCTAAATTGTTATTAAAGTAGAAGTACCTGGTTAACTTAAAATTAAATATGATCAATAAGTTTTGGGGTATAATATTAACCCATGATCATTCCAACAAAACATGAGAGCTTATAGGATGAAAAGTGCTTTGATATGATAAGAATTGAAAATATGAAAAGAAACATAAATAGTAAAACTAACAGGGGAAGAAAACTTAAAAAAGCAAATAAATATGAATTTCAGGTCAAGACGTGTCACTATATCAGAAAAGTAAATAATTTTTCAGATCCTATATCAAATTCTATTGCTCTGGTGTATAATTATTAAAATGTTAATCACTCTGCTTAGTTGCTTTGGTTCAAATGTTGCTGTTATCATTAATGTTTATATTTATCTCTCACACAAAAGACTAATCTATAAATTCTTTCGCACTTAGTTTCACAATATTCACAAAAACAAATCAGGTCCCACTGGTCCTCACATAGTCCCAATATTGGCATTTCAATGTAAACCTGCATTACATTTTGTGATGCCCTAAAAGCTATAAAGGAAAGAATTCCATAATCCTTTATCAGATAAATAAATGAATTACTACATCCTCCTTCCCAAAGGACAGTTTTTAGTATAAACTTACTGCAAATCGTGTGTGTCGTGTGTGTAGAGTACTTTAAATACCATATGTCCATTGATATATATAGCTCATTGGTTCCATGATAAATAGATCATTACTTTAAGGAGCAGCTGCTGTGATTCTGCTGAGCTGCCCAAGACAGTTTCATGAAGACAGAATAGTCTAATCTAATAGCAAATCAAATAACTTCCTATTGCTAGCCAAATCTATATAACATGATAATTAAAAGCAAACGAATTCTCTTTCAGTGAAACATTAATGAAAAAACTGAAGAGGATACTTGACCAAATTTCATGCACTTCACAAGGATTATTATAAGCTGCGTTACCATAAAGGTTGAGAGAATTTCTTTATAGCAAACAAAAAGATTCCTTTAATTACTTTCATGCAAAGCATTTTAATTTGTGGGAAGATGAAAAAATTAACAAAAGTTACTATAAAATAGATGACATTCTATGTTTGAATACATTTTTAAATCTCTGGATTTAATGATTTGCTTTTTTGTTTGTTTGTTTGTTTTGTTTTGTTTTGTGTTTCTGAGACAAGGCTTCTCTGTGTGGCCCTGGCTATCCTGGAACTCACTCTGTAGACCAGGCTGGCCTGTAACTCAGAAATCCATCTGCCTCTGCCTCCCAAGTGCTGGGATAAAAGGCATGCACCACTGCCCGGCAATGATTTTCTTTCTTAATTATTAGTTTAAAATATAGTGAGGTGTGGTAAGGAAAAATATTTATGTCATGATATCAAAACTTTTCAAATTTATGAAAAAATTATTTTTAATGTTTGAATCAGGGGACTTGTATGGTTACAAATCTTAGAAAAACTCAAGCATTTTCTCCACCCCACCTGCTGGGAACATGGTACAGAACCATATATGAAAGTGTCTTAAAAATTATTTTGTAAGGTTAAGAAAGCTATTGGTTTAATTATGTTCATAATTCAGTATCATTTACTCAGATTTATTCTTATACTGCATATACTTATCTTTTTGAAGGAATGGAGAAAAATTTCTTCAACATCAGATGTCTTTCTTTAGTTCCCCTCACTTTTGTGAGACTATTTTCCACTAAAAAAATAAGTCTTGCCAGGCGGTAGTGGCGCACACCTTTAATCCCAGCACTTGGGAGGCAGAGGCAGGCGGATTTCTGAGTTCGAGGCCAGCCTGGTCTACAGAGTGAGTTCCAGGACAGCCAGGGCTACACAGAGAAATCCTGTCTCAAAAACCAAAACAAACAAAGAAAAAAAACCAAAAAACAACAAAACAAAACAAAAAACAAACAAACAAACAAAAAAAACAAAAAATAAGTCTTGCCAAGGCACTTAACTTGCTCTTTGTTATATAATACTAAAAAAAATAACTTATATCATGGAAATAAAGTACACAGCTGTCTACTCTTCAGTAGAGTCTAGTCTCTACTCTTTTCTATCGCAAAGGCCCTGTTGGTGAGATGAGGACATTTGTTTTCCAAAGGTACCTTTTACAAATCCTCTTTCCTCCACTCAATTTGGTCTTCAAAATTTAATACAACTACACCTACAAGTCATTCAAAATGCATCATGAAAGCATGTGTAATCTGGGTTTCAATCAGAATCAACTTTCTTAAGGAAATTAAGCTGTTGAAACTGAGTCGACAAAAACTCAATAATGAAGGTATTTGAATAATATGTAACAACCAAATAAACAATAAAGTTTTAATAACAAATATGGTATGCTACATTAACGTCAAATACTAAGGATGATATAAGGTGACCAAGTATGCAATACCAATTTCCCAATGATTGAAATATAATCAACAAACCAATTGCGATACTTTCCCTATAACTCATTAACATTTGAGGTCAATTCTTTCACATCCAGTCTGTTGAAATGATATGTCCAATTTTAGCAGTCTCAGATTTCCAACTCTGTAGCTATGCTACTAATCTCCCCTAATCTATATCTCTTGGCTTCCCAAATATTGTTTTTCCAAGAATGGAAGATCATATCCAAATTTTAAATCAAGTGTCAATGATTTGGACTCTGTGTTTGCACACTAAACACTTGGTCATTGACTTATCTTTCAAATACTAGCATGTGTTGTGCATATGTGTATGTGTGTTTTTGTGTGTGTGTGTGTGTATAAATAAATTACATTTTAATACAAGATATTTCTGTTTTCTCATATGAAGAGAAATGCAAATTTTGGTTTGAAATAATTCAAAAAAATAACTGCATTGAGAAATGCTTTTGTTCAACTATGAATAAAGAAGTTGATACAGTTGGATGTCAAAATAAAAGTATTAATTTCTGATTTTCTCAGGAAAGCTTATATTACAGTAGTCACCATAATTGATGGTTAGTCATTTAACTTTTCCATTCTAACTGGAATACTTTGGATTTTCAAACCTGTCTTTATTCATATTTCTCTGAATATTCAGGAAGTTGAACATTATTTGCAGGTATTCTTATTTTTTCTTATTTTAAGAACTCTCTGTTCAATTCCCCAATTGGTCATTTGTCTTTGTGACTCTTTTTTTTTTTCTTTTGTTTTTATTATCTTTGAATTATTTTATATTCTGGATATTTATCCTCTGCTAGATATATTATTAGCAAAGATTCAATCTCATTACATATGATTCCTCTTTACTCAGCTCACTATTTCTTTACTTGTCCAGACGCATTTTAGTTTTTGGAAAACCCAGTTATAAATTCTTGATCATAACTATTGAGCAAAATGAGGTCCAACTAAAAATGTTCTTTCCTATACTTACAATATGTAGCACTACATTGCATCTTCTAACAATTTCAGTTTCAGTGTTTCAAGTTTCAAGCTTATTTGTTTAATCTACTTGGATTTAGGATTTGTGCAATGTGGAAGATACGGATTTAATGTGGACATTCATTCTTTCATCATCATATGTTTTTAGATTCTTTGTCATATAATAAGTGAATGATTTTATCTATGCTCATGTTTGGGTCTCTGACTTTGTACTATTGGTATAGAGTTCTGTTTTCATGGCAGTACTATATTACTTTTTATGACTATTGAGCCATATGTTTTAGGATGACCTGTCTGCCATGACTGTAAATCATGGAGCCATCATTATTGTCTTGACCAAAAAAATGCTTTTGATATTTTGGCAGCCTTTTGTATAAAAGTTAAATATAGGAAGGAAAGTGAAATAAATTACGTGTTTCCAATAAAAAGACAACATCTCTATGTCAGTGGGAATATTTATTAGTGAGGGTGTTGATGAGGTAAATGTGAAAACTTAACCATTATTATCAGTAAAATTGTCTGTTTCAACCTGGTGCCCCAAATCAATATAAAGGTGTAACTATAGATGGCTTTGGTTCTATTGTGTTGAGTCCAAGTTTTCATAATATGAAAGTTCTTAATTTTTTGCACATTGACAGGATACTTTTATCACATACTTTTATCTACAGATATTTAATAAAGCTAATCTTGTTCTAGTTCTCTGTTGCCATAGATTCATTCGAAACTTTGCCTCTCTATCTCCAGAACAATTGCTCTTTCTTAAGTATTCAAACACTAGAACTTATCCCATGTGTGTGGGACAGATGAAGCATTTTAACTCATCTGGGTCAAGAACAAATATGAATATAATTGGAGCTTTGGCATCCAAGTAAGCATAAAGTGAAACTGGTTCTAGCTTCCAATGTGGCGATTTTATGCAATAGAATATTATTCAACTGATAAGGAAAACAAAATATAAAATATCCTGGTAAGTGGATATGAAACTAGAAATTTTCATCATGAGTGAGGTAACCCAGACCCCAAAAGAAAAATATATTTCGTATTATCTATTATATTGAGATGTTTTAAAGTTTAGATCAATGATTCTCAACCTGTGTGCAGCGACCCCTTTTGGGAGAAATGACACTTTCGCAGGGATCTCATATTAGTTATTCTGAATATAAGAAACTTAGATTATGACTTATAACAGTAAAATTAATGTTATAAAGTACTAACAAAACAACTTTGTGGCTGGGGAAGTCTCCAAGAGATAAGGAGCTGTATTAAAGGGTCACAGCATAAGAAAGGTTGAAAACTACTGTTTTAAAATTATGCATCTTTCAATAAGAATAATCAGAGAGGCCAGGTAGCTCCTAAGCAGAAAGAAGTGGACTTTCCAAGGGAGGGAAAATAGAATACAGAGTTAAAGTAGTAGTGGTATAGTAGTGATTAGAATAAAAGCATTAAATATGGGGAATGGGAGGGCAAGGTAAGAGTTGTAAGAAGCAAGAACTAAGAGGAAAGGCTTTTTGAAAGCTTTGTGGAAATATACCACTACAGAAGACCTGCTAAAATACAAAAGTATATGCAAGAAAGATTATTGGAGTCACCATAGTACTGTGGTAACAATGCTTCAACTAGAAATTTTATATCAAAACAAAAATATGTAGTGACAGATGTGGATTATAACATATTGTTATTAGACAAAAGTGTCTTACAGACCATTTTGTTTCATGTGTGTGTGTGTGTGTGTGTGTGTGTGTGTGTGTGTGTGTGTGTGTTTGTGTGTCTGCATGAGCTCAGGCATGCATGATCACATGTGCCTGCACGTAAACACGTGTATATACATACAGTTTTTTATTTTATCATTTTTTCTATTGCTAAGTGTTTTGAATTTTATTTTGGGTTCCCATTTTTACTCTCTGATTTTTGGAAGTTTATAAGGTATTTAGGATCATTTAGGTTGGAAAAGGAAAGTATTTGATCAAAATATATTATATGAAAAGTGACTTGAATGCATTTATACATAGAATATTTGATATACTATGTGTGTAACTGAATATTTAGTAATTCTAAAATGCTCATTTTACATTTATGGCTTTTAAAATCTTACCATGACTTCCTATATTGAAAGAACCCAATAGCAAAGGTGAAACATAGTGAATATTTGTTTTGTTTGATAAAATGAATTATATTATATTTAAAATAATATAAAAATAGAAAAAGTAACTCAGAAAGGGTTTTCAGAACTTTGTTCATGTTGGTTTCATTCTAAGTAGTTAGGAGCCAAAAATGAAAAATATAGCCATAAAATTAATTGTTTTTGCAGTGTATATACTGTTGCTATGTGGAAATATACAACTATGATATATGGATAACTATCTACATAAGTGACTCCATTGAATTGTAAAGACTTAACATAGATGACTTTAGAAACTGAGTATCATATTTAGAAACATGAAACACATCAATTGTTTCATGTATGTAGAGATGATTACATAAGAAATCCAAATTATGATTAAATCACAAATCCTTATATTATTCAGATTTATATTTAGTAATTCTTAACAAAAAGATTTTTAAAATACCATTTGAAACAATTCAAATTTTAAAACTATTTTATTGTAAATTATACACTTTGTAATACATTTCTAGGGACACGTAACTTGAAACTTGAACCATATACCACTTGCAATAAACAAATTATAATAATATACCCAACTTCTAAATTAACTATGCTCTCATCACTATTCACTTAGGTAGACAAGGATATTATTAGATGCAAAAATTCAGGTAATATTTTGGATTTCTTTCCCTATACACAAAGATAGTGCACTACCTTGACTAATTTGATTTGAAGTCTCTGAATCTGCCATTCAGAAAGTTCATATGAAAAACATAGTTGTTAATACTCTGGAAATTTGGAGCATGTGAAAATAATAGCTTGAACTTATTATTCAGCTTAAAGTATTTAAAGGCCAGAAAATAATGAATAGGAATTATACACCTAGAAATATGCTGCCTAACTTTTATTACTGTCTTTAGAAAAATAATAATTGTTAAGGTTATCAATGATGATTTTTAAATTAAAGAAAACTCTATAAAATATAAACCAATTCTTAATATAAAATGTCAATGTGATTACACAAAGGTCTTATTCTGAGTTCTGAATTTAAATTGTTCACCTTCTGTGTTGTTTTCAGACATTATGCCAAGTGTGAGCTTAGATAGAATAATAATACTTTTGTATCTCTGGAAATTGGTGAAACTTCACTGTTTTACATTCTATTGTTCACTTAGAAGACATTTTTTGCTTATCAAATTTTCTTTCAGAAATCATGATTTTTTATTACGTTATATTTCTTGAAAAAATTTATTTGACTACATTTGGTTAGCAGTTCTTTAAATGGAAACTAAATACAAAAATTTTCTCTAGATTAATTTAGCAAAAGGTAGCCCGAAGCTGTCTTTTTCTGTAAAAAAGTGTTTCACTATACACACACTATTACATACTGAGCTAACTGCAAAAGAGAGATCAATCTCTTCACTGTTTGATAAAAATTGAATTTTGTAGTATTTCCTGTGCTCTTCTGGCAATCTTGACATTTTTAAAGTGGTGGTATTTATTTAACCTAGATATTTGTTTGAACCTGAACTATGAAAAATTGAAGTTTAATTTTATTTTAAAAGTATTTTAATATTTGCATTCCCAAGTTTTATTTTTACCCTGTTTCTTCAAAGAGCTCCTTGAACTTAATTTTTAGCACATGATGTACATGGAAATATTTAACAATGATGTTAATCAATGAAGATTTAGTTAAAGTGATAGATTGGATTTTATTGAGCATTCATCTTTAAAGTACTGAATGATAGTGATGGAAAGCAGTCACATGGACTTATATGAGATCTCAAAGTATGTAGCTATTTTCTGAAAGTATGAGAGCTAGTATGACCATATTGTATTATATATGTACATATATACATATATGTACATATAAATTATGTATATAGTCTCCTAGGGACTCTAACCTGACTAGGGAAAGGTTCTTGGCCCTGAAAATGGTGGAAGTTTATCCATGAAATATATCCTACCAGACAAGGTAATGTGTCTTTTTCTGGAATATCTCTTTTGAACAGGCATATGATATTTTTGCCAGAGAAGACACTTCAGAGTGCACATAATGTTTAAAAGGAATATAAATAAAATTCCTCAGACAGTGAGAGGACATTCTTGCATTGCTTCACGTATGACAAGAACTTCAAGTCTCTGTAGAAAAAAATTGAGGAAGACCTCAGATTATTGAAAGGTCTTCCACGCTCATGAATCAATAGGATTAACAGAGTAAACGTGGCCATCTTTCCAAAAGCAATCTACAGATTCAATACAATCCCCATCAAAATTCCAACTCAACTCTTCACAGAGATGGAAAGAGAAATTCTCAACTTCCTATGAAAGAACAAAAAAAAAAAAAGCAAAAAAAACCAAAAAACAAAAAACCCTAGGATAGTGAAATCAATTCGCAACAATAAAAGAGCTTCTGGGGACTCACCATCCATGATCTCAAGCTGTACTACAGAGCAACAGTGATCTAAATAAAGTGCAACAGTGATTTAAATAAATTGGTTTAGAAAAAGACAGGTCAATCAATCCAATAGAATTGAAGACCCAGCAAGGAATCCACACGCCAGTGGCCATTTGATTTTTGACAACAAAGCTAAATCCATGAAGTGGATAAACAGAATGCATCTTCAACAAGTGGTGTTAATTTAACTGTGGGTGTGCATGTAGAAGAATGCATATTGTTCCATTTTTATCTCCTTCTATGAAGCTCAAGTCCCAGTAGATCAAGGGCTTCCACATAAAGCCATATACAGTGAATCTAATAGAAGAGAAAAATAGAGAAGAAGCTTGAACACATGGGCAGAGGGGAAAATTTTCTCACCACAACACCAATCAATGGCTTACACTCTAAGATCAACAATCCACAAATGGGACATCGTAATATTGAAAAGCATCTGTAAGGCAAAGGACACTGTCAATAGGACAAAACAGCATTGAACAGAGTGGGAAAAGATCTTTACCAATCTTACATCCAATAGAGGGCTAATATCCAAGATATACAAAGACCTCAAGAAGTTAGACTCCAGAGGATCAAATAATCCTATTAAAAATGGGGTACAGAGCTAAACCAAAAATTCTCAACTGAGGAATATTGAATGGCCAAAAGGCACCTAAAGAAATGTTAAACATCCTTAATCTTCAGGAAAATGCAATTCAAAATGACTCTTGAGATTTCACCTCAAACCAGTCAGAATGGCTAAGATCAAGAACTTGCTTAGGTAACAGCAGATGCTGGTGAGAATGTAGAGAAAGAGGAACACTCCTCCATTTTTTGTAGGAGTGTAAGCTGGTACAGCCACTCTGGAAATCATTCTGTTCATTCCTCAGAAAAGTGGACACAGTCCTACTTGTAGAACCAGCTTTACCACTCCTGGTTGTAAACCCAAATGATGTTCTAAAATATAACAAGGACACATGCTCCAATATGTTCATAGGAGTGTTATTTATTTAGACAGAAGCTGGTAAGAACCTAGATGTCTCTCAACAGAGGAATGGATACAGAAAATGTATTTGAACAATGGGTACTACACAGCTATAAAAACTAATGACTTTATGAATTTCTTAGCAAATGGATGGAACTAGAAAATATCATCCTGAGTGAGGTAACTCAAATCACAAAAGAACACACATGGTATGCACTTATCACTGATAAGTGGATATTAGCCCGAAGCTTGGAATACCCAAGGTACAAGTAACAGACCACATGAAGCAAAATAAGAAGGAAGACCAAAGTGTGGATAATTCAGTCCTTCTAAGAAGTGGGAACAAAATACTCACAGGAGGAAATACAGAGAAAATATGTGGAGCAGATTCTGAAGGAAAGGCTATACAGAGACTGCCCCACCTGCTGATCCATTCCATATACAGTCACTAAACCCGGATACTATTTTGGATGCCAAGAAGATCTTGATGATAGGAACCTGATATAACTCTCTCCTGAGAAGCTTCTGCCAGAGCCTAACAAATACAGAGGTGGATGCTCACAGCCAATCATTGGACTGAGCGTGGGGTCCCCAGTGGTGGAGTTAGAGAAAGGAATGAAAAGCTGAAGCAGTTTGCAATTCCAAAGGAAGAACAATGGAATCAACCAATAAGATTCCCCCAGCACCCTCAGAGACTAAACCACTAACCAGAGAGTACATATGGAGCGATCCATGGCTCTAGTTGCATATGTAGCAGAGGATGGCCTTGTTAGGCATTAACAGGAGGAGATGTCCTTGGTCCTGTGAAGGCTTGATGCCTCAGTGTAGGTGAGCACCCTCATAGAAGCAGGGGTAGAGAGGAAGGTATTGGGGGTTTGTGGAGCAGAAACCAGGAAAGGGAATAATATTTTAAATGAGAATAAAATATCCAATAGAAGAAAAGAAGAAGAGAAAAAAGTCAATGCTTTAAAGAAAAACAGCTTGTTGAAGGGTGATATTCTGTCCTACAAGAACAAATCCAATCAAATAATTTTGTAATTGAAGAGTGTCATGTTGCTACTTTCAGAGCTTGTGAAATGACTGAGGAGTCAGCAAAAAAAAAAAATCTACCTCATTTATTAAGTTAATTTACAGGGTCCTGTGGAAGCCTTTACTGACTTCTTACAGAGACTTGGTTCATCTGTAAATAGAGCCAAATCAGATCCTTAAACCAGACAGTCATTGATAGAAACCTTGGCATTTGAAAATCCTAATAGTGAATGTAAGAGAGCAATCAGATGGATTAGAGCAAGGGGAGCTCCAATAGACAAATTCATAGGGGAGAAAACTGGTATTGTTTCTCAGGAGTATCACACAAATATCATAGTGCAAACTGTAGCTAAATGTTTCAGGAATCAAAATGCCTGATGTTTTAATTGTGAGTAATTTGATCACTTCCAAAGTTTCTGAAAGGATAGATGATTTGGAGCTCAAAGGGCAGTACATTGACTCTGAAGAATATGATATTAATAGAAAAGAAGAGTGAAGTTCTGGCTACTCTGAACCACAAAGGCTTCCAGAGTATTTTAGCCACTGTGGGAAGGACAGATATTTCTCAAATGATTTTAGATCCAAGAGAAACATACAAAGTAACCTCTTGCCTTCAGAAATTGTGCTGAGGGGTCAGTCAGCAAAACTCCTCTCCCCAAGTAAACAATATAAACTGACTTCCTTTGGTCACCCAGGAAGTAGCAAGTAGACAGACAATCAAATCGAAGTACTTCTCATTTTATACATGCTAAGGAAGAAAGGAAGTGCAGCTTTGGATCTAGCTACAGGTATACCTGACATATTTAACGTTACAAGTTAAACACTGGTGTTTATGGGTTTTTACCGTCAGGAACAGTGAGGATAATCTTGGAAAGAAGTGGATTGTCTTATTAAGGATTTATTGTCCATCTAGGTGTAGTAGATGAGGATAGGAAGAGCTCAAGAATTTAGACTCCAGAGAAGCAAATAAGCCTATTAAAAATGGGGTACAGAGCTAAAAAAAATTCTCAACTGAGGAATACTGAATGGCTGAGAAGCATATAAAAAATGTTCAACATCCTTAGTCATCAGCGAAATGCAATTCAAAACAACCCTGAGATTCCACCTCACACCAGTCAGAATGGCTAAGATAAAAAACTCAGGTGACAGCAGATGGTGGCGAGAATGTGGAGAAAGAGGAACACTTTTCCACTGCTGATGGAATGGCAAGCTGGTGCAACCACTCACGAAATCAGTTTGGCAGTTCCTCAGAAAATTGTCCATAGTACTACCGGAGGACCCAGCAATACCACTCCTGGGAATGTACCCAGAAGATGCTCCAACATTTAATAAGGACACATGTTCCACTATGTTCATAAGAGACTTATTTATAGTAGCCAGAAGCTGGAAAGAACCCAGATGTCCCTAAACAGAGGAATGGATACAGAAACTGTGGTACATTTACACAATGAAGTACTACTCAGCTATTAAAAACAACGAATTTATGAAATTTTTAGGCAAATGGATGGATCTGGAGAATATCATCCTTAGTGAGGTAACCCAATCACAAAAGAACACACATAGTATGCACTCACTGATAAGTGGATATTAGTCCAGAAGCTCAGAACACCCAAAATATAATTCACAAACCACAAGAAACTCAAGAAGAAAGAAAACCAGTGTCAATACTTTTATTCTTCTTAGAAGGGGGAACAAAATATCCCTGGAGAGATATCCATGCAGAGACCAAGGGTGGAGAAGAGACTGAAGGAAGGATAATCCAGAGACTGCCCCACCTGGGGCTCCTTCCCATATATAATCACCAAACCCAGACACTATTGTGTATGTCAGCAAGTGCTGGCTGACAGGAGCCATATAGCTGTTTCCTGAGATGCTCTGACAGTGTCTGACTATAGAAGTGGAAGCTCACAGCCATTCATTGGACTGAACACAGAGTCCCCAGTGAAGGAACTAGAGAAAGGACCCAAGGAGCTGAAGGGGTTTCCATTCCCATAGGAGGAACAACAATATAAACTAACCAGTACTACCAGAACTCCCAGGTACTAAACTACCAAAGAAAGAGTACACATGGTGGGACTCATGGCTCCAGCTGCATATGTAGCAGAAGATGTCCTAGTCGGTCATCAATGGGAGGAGAGGCTCTTGGTCCTGTGAAAGCTCTATGGCCCAGTGTAGGGGAATGCCAGGGCCAAGAGGGGGGAAAGGGTGGGTTGGTGAGTAGGGGGAAGGGGGGAGGAAGTAGGTGGGGTTTTTTTTGGAGGGGAATCCAGAAAAGGGGAAACTGTTGAAATGTAAATAAAGAAAATATATAATAAAAAATCAAGGCATATATGAAAAAGAAGATTCGAATTAATGTTGGAGAACAGAATTTCTCAGCTGTTGTTTCCTTATATCAAGGGTAAAACTACTACAAGAGAAAGAATAAAGGCTTTGGAGTGTCCTGAAAAACATGTGCTCCTGCAAACAGTAGTTAATAATTAAAGACCCAAATGAATGGTGCAAATGAATGGTGTTGAAATAGAATGATTCTTGGACATAGGGACTGATATTAGTATACTTTCACAGAAGTTTTATAATTCAGATTTGCCACTTCAAAGATTTACACACAATTTATAGGAATTGATAAATTATCACAAATAAAATGAAGTGTTTGATGAATTGATGAATGGGACTAGAAGGACAAACAATGATGTTAAGACCTTCCGTGGTTCTCATACCCATAAACTTATGGGGAAGTGATATTTTACAATGGTGAACTCAAATTAATATTCCTATAAATCTAGGTACAGAAATTCAGAAAATTAGAGGTGATATGATGCATGTTTCTACAGAAGGTATTGATATGGGTGATAAAGAACAATCACAAGCTCTATCCATCAACCAAACATAGGAAATCATAGGATTTAAGTTTCCAAATTCATAAAAGGGTCATAGGAGACACACCAACACCCTTGTCTATAAAACAGATCTATATGGAAAGTGTAATGGCCCATAACAAAAGAAAATTGCAGGCATTTGAACAACTGGTACAAGAACAACTGTAAATTCAACATATAGAAGAGTTTACCCTCTCTTGAAATTCCCCTTCATTTGTTTTAAATAGAAATCAGATAAATGGAGGATAATGATAGATTTAAAAGCAGTTAATAGAGTAGTTCAAACATTGAATTTTTTACTGTCTGATCTTACTTTACATTCTTTGTCAGCGAGATCAAGGCCTATAACAATAATTGACTTAAAAGATTTCTTTTCTTCATACCCTTACATTTTCCAAGAAAGGCAAAGGTCTGCTTTCTCAGTACCTACTATGAACAATGTTGCACTAAAGTGATATTATGGGAAGCTGCTTCCACAGGAAATGTTCAAGAGCCCTAATTTATGTCAATATTTCGTGCAACTATCATTAGAAATAATTTGTATTCAATTTACTCAGTCAATCAATTACTATTATAAGGATGATACTTTGTTGGCTGATTCTGACACAGAGGGTTTAAAGAATATGTTGAAGGTAACACAAAGATTTCTGCCATGCTAAAATTTACAAATTGCTACAGAAAAAAAATATAGAAGAGATTCACTTAGTTATTTTGGTTAAAAATCAATCAAAAGGATTTGAACACAAATGGAACAGATCCATAGACACTAATTGCAAAATTAATGATTTTCAAAATTGGGAGATATTAACTGGCTGAGACCTATAATAGGACTAACTATATATGAGTTAAGGAATTTGTTTCAAACATCATAAGGAGGTTCAACTGTATATAATCTAAGATGTTTAACAGCTGCAACAGCATATGTGGATCAAATTGATGCTAAACTGGCTTGTATTTTGGTCAATTTTCCTTCAACTCATTCTTCAACTGGGCTTATTATGTGGAGGGAAGATAGTATTATGGTAATGGATTTTCTTAGCTCATGAACAAGGTAAAATATTGAAGGCATATATAGAAACTATTTCTGAATTAATTATAAAAGAGAAAGTAAGACTTCATCAATTGTAAGGAACAGATCCACATTAAATTGTAGTACCTCTTACACAGACTGAGATTATGTCATTATGGGTAATGAATCAATATACCCAAAGAGTAACTACTTGGGTGAAATTAATAACAAATGTCCAAAAAAACAAACATATACAATATATAAAAAGGACTAATTGGATTCCTCTACATATTGTAAAGAAAACACCAGTTCTAGGGGCACCAGCATTCTATATGGGTGCAAAAAAGGCAGGGATGGTAGGTTACAAGCCAGAGAAAACTAAACAAAGTGATTAAATTCCACATACCTCAGTTAAAAATAAAAATGATATGCAATCCTTACTGCATTATTAGATTATCCTGAATCTCCTAACATAATTACTGATTCTTTATATGCTGAAAGAGTTGTTATTGAATATGTACTTGATAATTCAGAATTCACTGGAATTTGTACTGTTGCGACAGGCCATCATTACATATTTCTCAAATTTGGTCTCCTACAGGTTTGTCAGGTCTATTACGTCAAGGAAATATGAAAAGGACTAATTACAAATATCAAATGTATTAGTAGTATCAAAAGTTCAGAAGAAACATGCAAAAGATTTAAAGAAAAATTTTTATCACTTGGCAATAAGCCAAAGTATGAGGGAGTAAAAATTCTAAATATTCTCTCTACAACAAACTCCATTAACTGCTGGTCCTAATCCTAGAGGAAACAAAAAAAAAATCACACTTGACAGACGGATATATTTTCATTTTGCAGAATTTGCAAAACAAGTGTATGTACACCATACCATTGACACATACACAGAATTTCAATAGGCAATGGCTTTAAATTCTGAAAGGACTGATTGTGTTATTACACACATATTGGAACTAATGTCTATTATGTGGAGTCATTCACAAATTAAAACCTAAAATGTTCCCACATATGTATCCAATAAAATGAAATAATTCTTTACACACTACAATAATAAGCATGTTATTGATATACGACACAATCTGATAAAATAAGCAGTTATAGAAAGAGCCAATCTTACAGTAAAGAGATGCTTATTAAAAAAAAAAAA